>WWET01000750.1:31862-46207 GCA_011038615.1 Limnodynastes dumerilii | reverse complement strand
GGTGGTGTAAGTTAGGGAGGAGGAGGGGGGGGGGGAAGGGTTAAGGTTAGGCTGCAGGACAGGGAAGGTTAAGATCAGACTGCGGAGAGGAGAGGGTTAAGGTTAGGATGTGGGACCAGGGGTTAAGGTTAGGGGTAGAGAAGGGTTAAGGTTAGGTTACAGGAAGGGGATGGTTAAGGTTAGGATGAGGTTAACTTACGCTTTGCCGCCGGAGTCCCCATAGAGACAGCATTAACGGTCATTCTAGAAACTGCTGAAAAATGACGCTAGTCGGCGCTTCATTGATGCAAAGTGATCTGTCAAATGACAGATCATCAGAGCAGCGACCTACACCCAGATTGGGGTATATGCAGGTGAGAGGGGTTATGTGAAGGGTATTTGTGGAGTCATGTGAAGAAAAATTTCGTAAAATGTAACAATAAACAAACATGGGTTTCATACGAGAGAGGTTTATTTATTTACTCTTTATACCCTTCTTTTATTCTTATACAATTTAAATATTTATAAGTAATAGGTTACATAACACTGTATTCACCAATATTTTCAAAGCTTTATAAATATTATAGAGGGGTTCCCCAAGACAGAAAACATTTCTACAAGGATTCCCCCCAAGGCATAGAGCTGGAGAAAGGCTGCATCCGATACACAGGTGTCACGTGACCTGCGTTCCTGTCCCAGCTATTATTCCTCTGTTACCATTGTAATATATGACAATGAATTCATGTGGAGAATAAATGTGAGTAAATTCCTTTAGTATATTTCCACCCAGCTGGAATGAGCCGGTTGCGTTACTGTGCATTTGAGGTATTGCATAGAGCTGATGACATCCTTGTCAAGGTCACGTCTACAACACCTGTTACAAATGCTAAGGGGCTCTCTGCACATGTGACACCATATTGAGAATATTCACTTCATTTCACAGAACTCAGGAAGGTACAAAATATTTATTAGCAGAAAAACTCAGCATTCCATTAAAATGTGAACCTTTTTTTTTTTTAGTGTTAGATTATAGCGTTATAAGTTTGTTTGAAGTAACAGCAGATGGATATCGATTTTGTTGTTAATGAAAGTAGTTCTGGATATCTCCTGGGGTCACGGGCCTCCTCATAAACGTTAAGTTCTTACCTTTAAGTACTTAAAAAAGTGCCTATTGCCAGCTGTCCATAGGCCCTTTTATATACCTCCCAACTGTACCTCTTTTGCCCTGACTGTCCCGATTCGCGACCCACAAAAGGGGCGGAGTTTAGGAGAAAATGGGCAGAGTTTTGACCGGATATGGTCATTCGTGAGCAGTACTGGGTGGAGTTTGGCCGGAAATCAGGTACACCTTAGTTTGTCCCAGTTTCAGCATTCTATATGTTGGGAATGTTCTTTTCATTATCTCTTTAAAACATTACAGTGAGATGTGGACAGATATTGCCTGTCCCCCTCCCCCCATCTGTCATTGCCCCCACCGGGTTTCCAAAATCTTCCACCTGTTCAGGACCTGATGCTCATTAGCATCCCAGGCCTGGGCTACCAGAGCCTTTAAAGACTTGGGACTCTAAAGATGTTGAAGAACTACAACTCTCTGTATGCTGCAACATCATAAGCATAGTTGAGAACTGGCAGACTTGTAGACCTTTAGATGACAGGTTTTAATCTCTATAAAAATAAGCTTTGTTTTGAAAAGAGCCATCATTATGCAGTGTTATATGATATATTATTCATTATTATGTCAGCATCACATGTATTGTGAAGAACTGGCTCTTCTATTAAGCAATCTTCTCTGACCAACTAGAGACAGCATGGGCTAGACTTGCTAAGCTGCATGAAAGGAAAAGTGGGGATGTTGCCCATGGCAACCAATCAGATTCTAGCTTTCACATTCCTGTTACATACTAGAAAATGTTAGATAGAATGTGATTGGTTGCTATGGGCAACAGCTCCACTTTTCCATTCCTGCAGTTTAGTAAATCTGGCCCCATGTTGGATTTCATTCCTAGCTCCTGATTGCCTGTTATTGGTCACTTGACATTGGAGTCTTAGTTAAATAAAGACATTAAATAATAATTAAAGCATTACAGATGAAATATAAAAAAATACAGTGACTTGTTATAGCTGAATTTCTCAAGAATGTTATGTGTGTTCTCAACTGTACAGTTCAATAAATCTTCTGCTCAATAATTCAATATTATTTACAGTAATTGTAAACTGTATCGCTGGTACATGTATCATCTTGGATAAAACTTACTGTCACAAACCATGGCACTTATCAGGGGTCATCTGTCTGTTGCCCTTTCTGATAATTACCATGCTTCCAGGATTATTTCATGGGCACTGCCATCTTGGAATCATCACATGACTTGTTCCAGCCAATCAGAGTACAGCTCTAGGAATCACATGACCAGGCCATCCAATCCTGGTCATGGGCTTTCTATTTAAACGCAGAGCCCTGTATCCACAATGCCAGAACAACTTGGTCATTCAAGGTGTCTGGTTCTTGGTTGCTTCTTTGGAAGATCTCAGCCTGTAGTTTACAGTTTGCAGCAATAACCCTACTATTCAGCCAGCAGAGATCAGCCTATTACAGACCCTCCAACATGACCCATTCCATTAGGTACAAAATTCTCTACTCTTAAGCTTTCAACTGTCATTTACTATGGTAACCACCACTGTGAAAGGGAAAAAAATTTTTTGAAACAGAAGTTAATTAATTAAAACCAAATGAGTGACAGTTGGAAGATCTTGGAGGATATGCTATTATCCCAGTCAGCAGTGTACAGGCTGCATATTTCCACTCCAGCTTCTGCACTCTTCTGTCTGTCTGCAGATTGCTAGTCCATGTCTATTCCTGGTCCAGTGCAGGGCAAGTCAAGTCAAGTCCTGTTCCAGTTCATGGGCTGGATCCAGGCTTAAGAATTAGCTTGAAATTGAGAGGAAGGTTACACCTGGGCAAAACTATGTTGACTTCAGGGGGAGTCAGGTTAATTGTATTATTTTCATGAAGGGATATATCTTTGAATTGCTTACTGCACACAGATACTGACCAGCTTTACTATTGCACTATTATTTAGACTTGGGCTAGGAAACATCACCTCTCAACTCTAATAATGTTTGCAACAGATGAAATATGACTCCCCTGCAATCACCATGGTTTAGCCCAGGAGTAACTTTAAGTTCTTATTTTAAGAAGATTCTTAAGTGTGAATCAGGTTCTTAATTTCAAGCTCCTTCTTAAGTCTTGATGTTTATTCCTGGTCCAGTCCAAGTCAAGTTAAGCTCATTCTAGTCCTGGTCAGGTCCAGTCCAGGTCAAGTCAAGCTTGTTTCATCCTGCCTAGCCAAGTCTGCCTTATCCTCTCAAGTCAAGCCTTGTTGTGCATCTTAACCCTTTGTCCACTAACTCATGAGCAGATCATAGATCAAACCCTCTAGCTTCCAATACAACACTGATACCCTATCACGTCCCTGGGAACCCAGAGAGGATACCCAACCTAGTCAGTCCTAGTCTGATACTTATATTTTAAGTCATATTATTTTATTTGTATTGTGCCCCAATAGACATAAAGACAGTTTAGGTTAAAGGAACATGATGTACTCTTCTGTAAATATAATGTAAAAATAAGGTGAAGAATGTGTGAGGTGATAACTCAGTGCTCCTGGTGAGACCTATATACATTTGTGTTCTTTTTGCAATAAATGTGTCCCCATGTTCCTCATTAAATCAACAGTAACTGATTTCTTTATTTTTATTGTATTTTATTAAATAACTTCAGGACTAAGGGGAAAAATAATGTATATTTCATTCGCCAAGGTCATAGAATTTTTTTTTTGTTCTCAAAAAAGAATTTGTGACGTAGCAGAGCAACTGAATTAAGCACAAAGAACCAAATCCAGATATAAGGAAGCAAATAGGACCGGATCCAGACCTGCAAACGTCACCCCACTTTCGCACGCAAAGTGTGTAATTGGGGTGTTTTGAGGGGAGGCACATGTGCCTCCCAGATGTTGCGTGCATTTTACGCATGTAACACCTATTGTACGGAACTTAGCTGTGCTTCCCCTTTGCCCACTAAGGTGGGGAGAACATTTAAATTGTGCAGTAGGGGAGGGATTTAGGTCATTATAAGCCGATCAGCAGTCGGACTGATCCGGATTTTGGGAGTAAACAGGTGCAAGTCTACAGATGGGATAAACAATTTGCACAGTAATGGGTGGGGGGGGATTAATTTTAATTATTTTGTATGAAGAGAAAATACTTTATTTTGCGCATAGAACTCATATTCTGCATAGCTTTATGTTTAATCTATGGAGTTGAGCTAATACATTTCACCTCTCAATGCTAATTCTGCCTTCAAAATTTTAATTAGCCTCCCCTTGAAGTTCAACATGGGATTGCTCAGGTCTACCCAAAAAAGGTAGGATAGTGCACCCCATGAGCCAGAATTACCTAGCTGCGGGAAAGGAAAAGTGGAGATGTTGCCCATAGCAACCCATCAGATTTTAGCTAACATTTTCTAGTATGTAATAGTAGAGTGAGAGCTACAATCGGATTGGTTGCTATTGGAAACTTTTTACGCCCAGTGAGTAGCACTTGTGCCTTACAGTGCTGAGGTTGTCGTCGAGTCCTTTTTTGCAACCAAAGCCTCTTCATTGGATGATCGGGTGATGGTACCATGGTGGATGGGTCATAGAAGCTAAGCCGATTGATTCAACGTTAGCACATTTAAGAGCCACCCCCTGGTCAGAGCTGTATATTGCCTGTCTGCTGGCCAGCACTGATCAGGGGGTGGTTCAGGGTACTCAGAAACCCCCCCATTCATAGAGCATATTCTAAGGTCTATATTAAGTACTGCAACCCACTGGCACTATTGTTAAGTTGTATATACTTAGCACGTCTTTCTCCTTTTCAAACGGGGCATAGGTTAGCGGTAGGTGGGGGGGGGTCACCATTGAACTTTGGATGGAGAAATATCTGTCAATCAGAGGCACATCTTTCTAGTGGAAGCTAGATCGCCTGTCCCTTGGCCGGGTCCTGGTCTGCCTCCTCCATCATGATGAGGTGAGAAATTGAAGAGATGGAGCCGGGGATTTTGGTCTGAGAGCTTGAGGGCCACTTTCTATGAAAGATGTCGTCGCTTCAAGATTCCAGAGACCAACTCCCCCATCTGTCTCTACCCTAAATTATATAATCAATCCAATCCTCCAATTCTAATTAATAAACCTATGCCCCTTTTTGTATCCCATTGAGTTGTCCGAGTCCTTATTTCAGTGCGCATGTTAGGTGAGGTAATTAATCATTGATCAGTTACTACAATTTAGAAGTGAGCTATGAAACGTCACCTCTTGAATAATTATATTGACTCATTTAAAATATTTGCCCCCCTGCATTTTAATATGGCTTTGATGAGGTTTTCCATTTCTCTCCTCTTTTGTGTAACTGGATGAGCCGGAATCTTTAGAAATATGAATTTGCGTCTCTTGTCATAAAATCCTATTAATAATAAAATCCTTATTTCTTGTTTCACTTGGCATTGAAAAAGTTTTGACAGGAATGGCGTTAAACAACGGTTCATAGGTAGCCATTTACTAGTCAGGACCCTGCAATAGGGGAATATTTCCTCAGGCGAGGTGGAAAAAGCAGATTAAAGGAAGAAAGTGGGGTCTGCTCTCATAAATCAAAAGTGATTGGTGAATTTGTTTCAGTTACAACTGCATCCTACACATTAGACAAGTCATAATTACACTTCAGTACTCCATGTAAAAAGTAGAGTGCAAAACAACACCATGCACGATAAACCCTTCTCCTGTGGCACCAAACTGAATAACAGAACAGAAGCAATGCTCAATTTTACATCACAGTGCGGAATTACAATCTGACCTACTGTAATATTACCATCAATCTTGATCCCATCTGAAATAGACGGTTCAAGAAGACGGAAAATTACACTAAAGGAATTCTGTGTTTCTCCACACACTGACAAAATATACAAAGAATCAGGTGTCTTTAACAAGTCTTTTATTAGAAATAAATGACTTTCAACAAATTTAACACAAGCTTTCTGCAGACCTATCCACTGAACTTTAGATAAGTTTTAAAAATACATGCCACATGAGCTGTAATTGTCTTTTTCGATACTGTTAACTCATAGGTAGATCACTTAGCGTTTTCTTTTACTTGTTGTGATTCGATTGGTTGCTATTGACAACATTCTACTAGCTAGAAGCTGTTGCAGTATATATTTAAATCTCAAATTTGAAAATGGCTTTCAGAAATCTGGGTATCTCTAGGGGCAGGTGGGAAGTAGCCACATACTGTTATGGGGACAACAAATACTTTTATTAAAAAGGAACCAGATTGCACTCATAATCATAACAGACCGTATTCCAACTTAAGAGTGAGTTAAGAAACGCACCTAACTCACTGGTGCAGCCCCTAACCCGTCCCCCGTTTTTAGGTACTTTATGGCACTTAAGAGTGTTATAGGGCTACCTTATCTTACCGTGTGGAGATTCCTTCTTAAGAAAGAAACTACGCACATACATTGCCTCTCCTCCCCGATCTTCTCGGCTAATCGAAATCCCTCGCTCCTCCCACTTATAACTAAACACTCCCCATCCTCTTTCTAACTAAACTACTCTGTGCGGTCTTTAAAGACCACATGGAGGCAATCTACACACCTAATTGGTACGTAGATTGCGTAAATGACACATGCATAGTAGGTCATTATGGGAAACGCCACACCTAAGAAGCAGAGGCTTCTTAGATGTGAATATGGGCCTGAGAGAGGAAGTTACTCCTGGGCAAAACCATGTTGATTTCAGGGGGGAGTCAAGTTAGTGGTATTCTTTGCATGCAGGGATATATCTTTAAATTGCTTACTGCACACAGATACTGACCAGCGTTACTATCACACTGTTATTTAGACTTGGGATAGGAAACATCACCTCTCAACTCTAATACTGTTTGCAACAGATGAAATATGACTCCCCTGCAATCAACATGGTTCAGCCCAGGAGTAACTTTCCTCTCTTATTTTCAAGCTTCTACTTAAGTCTGAATCTCTAAACCTCCTTTCCAGCATCCCAAACCCAACCTCAAGGTCTAAACTCTATCCGATTTTTATGAAACCTACCCCTTACATAGAGTGCTAGTTACACAGGACTGGAGTATCTGATTAAGCTTCTCTCTTATACCACAAATGAATGGAATAATAAAACAATAATATACAGTATTTCTCCGGATATTTTGGGGCTGCTGCCTATAATTATGACAATTCATTTTTGTGGATATTTTGAAGCTGCTGATGCTGTCTACAGAAAACCATAATGACTATAATCTTGCAGACACATATACTAAATGTTTATGCACATACAGTATACATGCAATGAACCTTCTCTGCATCCCCTGTGCATTTTAAAATGTTTACTTTTTAATTGCAGAATTAAACTTGCCTAAATTATTTATGTGAATTAGATATGTATACAAAGAACTGCATTTATTCCCCCAGCTTCATATACCCATTGGGGCAGTTACCGGCCACCCTATCTCACATGTGGGCAGATGTTTAATCCTCTTCGGCAAACATAAATGCTTAGGATTTGTGTAGACACAACCAGGGCTTTAGAGAAATCCAGGGAAACCTTGTTTGTAGCTGCTGCCAGGATCAGCAAGAGAGGAGGTCAGAGGTCCGATGTCTTCATGCAGTGACAGATCATGTACTAGCTGGTACAGAGCAGAAATATAACAGTAGGCAATGCTTTAATGAACAGCTTATCATGTGTTGCACACCGTGGCATTATGAGGGGGGGGGCTGCTTAGTAAGATGGAAGGACAAATGTGAGGCAGATCGCTCTGCAATAGGTGCATATGCAAAAAAATAGAAATAAAAAAACACAGACAAACATCAAAGAACTACATCAAAATGAAGATATTAAAAACAGCAGGAAGGCCAACGCTGACCTCATTTTTAGAAAGCAAAAACGTATATGTAAAAGAAAAACATTTATCATAATGATAATAAAAATAATTTCATGTTTTTCATTTATGTACTAATATTAACCTTGTTTACTGATTATTTCATTTCTGCGTCTGCCTCCTCGGATCCCGTCCCTGCATCCTCCTCCTGCGACGAGTCCTCTTCCGACGCAGGTACTGCTTCCTCTACATATATGTAAATATATTTCTTATTTATTTCCTATTGTGTCTGTTCTGTTACAAATATCTGCAGAGGCTTTGGTAATATTAAGACTGGGTTAATGTAATATCATTTATATACAATCTGTTCTCCAGGGGCTGATCCAAAGTTTGAGATTAAGGGTAAAACTGGTGCAAGTGCACAACTGGGCGTGAGTCACCGATGCGAACGGCCCTTAATCGAAAGGCAGTTCTTGTAGAGGCAAAGCAATCGATCCCCGGACGACTGAAGACGAAGCTCTGAATGGTGAGTCTACATTTTAGCCATAGGCATACTTAACCGTTCTAAAAAAATGTTTTTTTTAAATGCTGCCTTTTCCAAACAGAGACAGATGAAAATCAGTTTTCCACGGCATCAACATGCACCGTGCAGAATTCGGCACAACAATGCTGCAATGTGAGAGAGGCCAATTTAAATTGTAAAAACAGATTTAGAAGAAGAATTTGAGAGGTGAGGCCCTTACCCCTAAACCCTGGATCAGCCCCGAAAGAAGCTCTTTAAATTATTGAGGGAACTTCATTTTAATGACTTTTAATGAGTTTGAAGTCAAATTATCTGATATGCTTTGCTTTGAAATTTTACCTTTTTTTTTTACTGTAGATTTTAATTAGGACAATGGGCTGTATCCAGAATTAAGATTGAATCATATGCACTAGCCTCTGTATCAGAGACTAGGGGACGTAATTACAGATCCTGTATTCCGTACATGCGAAGGGAGTCCATATACCTTGCATTCCCCTTGTGCATATTAGCCCTTAAGTGTTCACATGCAAAAGAGCCACGTATGGAATGCAGGATTGCACATAATGGCTTGGCAATGCCCTACAATTACATATACTTCCGCATTGGGACACAGAATCAGTTGGCTGCACTCTTATGTGTTGTGGGAAAGGAAAAGTGGAGATGTTGCCCATAGCAACCAATCAGGTTCTATCTCTTACTTTCCTATTACATGCTAGATTGATTACACCTGATTGGTTGCTATGCTCAACATCTCCACTTTTCCTTTCCCGCAGCTTAGTAAATCTGGCCCGCGGACAACAATTAGTTGTAGTACAGCTGAATGCAGGCTGCAATTGGTGCTAGTCTGCATTTTAGAAAGCGACGGAGATACGACTCCTGGATTCGGGAACAGTGGCCCTTAACCATGCCCTGACCCTAATTCTCCCTCTCCTGCAACCTAACCTTCCTCTTCTTCAGCCCTCACCCTAATGCTTTATGTCCCACAGCCTAACCCTATCCCTTCACCCCACCAACAGCCTAACCGTAATCTTCCCTTTTGAATTCTAATCTAACCTTTTACCTGCCACAGGCTAACCCTAATTTACCAACTGCAACTGCTGCAGACTATAGCTTTTGGGAACGGGGAAATAGGTTCCTGTTCTCATCAGAAAGTATCTATTTTCAGACAATGATACAGTCGCCATTCAGCTGGTGGCTCTATCCTGTTCAAAATATTGCTGCTCAGGCTACATCCCTATTATGGTATCCAAACAGCATGTTAAGGTTTCAGTTTCCTTCCTCTTTGTAACACTTATTAACTATGTAATAAATATTATATTAATGTTTCACAGGTAAATCCATTGTGGGTGTTAGTAGTTCTGTATAGTAAGGAAGTGACTATCATCCTATACACATAGGGCCTGATTCAGAGATGCGATTTTATCGCTACTTAGGTGCGTATATTTAGGATGCATAGTAATAGTGCAACGCCGTCTACATAGAGGTTAGGATCTTAAATTCGCTAAGCGCGGACCTGTGAATCGATCGCAAGCACTTAAGATATTAAGTGCTGCAGAAGTTTAAGATCTGAAGGATTTGCATGGAAATGGGGGGGGGAGGCAGGGAGATGAGGGAAAGTGGGCGCGGGCAGACACTTAGGATCTCAAATAACCGCAACTACTTCCCTTAAGATCTCAAATGACAGCGCAGAGTTAGGGTTGCTCAATGGTGGTCTAACTTTAAGATCCGCCGCTGTTTGCAAGGGGAGTGACTATTTAAACAGTGGGCTGTAACCTGCTAAGATCTGAACTTAGTTGCGTATATTTGCGATCTTTTCGCAGTCGCATCTCTGAATCACCCCCATAAACTTTATCAATTATAGGTAGAAGTAAAAATACCCTTGATCCAAAAGGAAGGCCCTAAATTCCAAATTTTATTCATGAAGCATATTGTAAATTGCAAATGCCCATTCATATATACAGAAGGAAGATAAAGAAGCCTTGGTACATAAGTATTGTTCTTTTTTTTTTTGTTTATTTTTTTGTTTTTTTTGGCAGAGTGGCATACATATTTTGTGATCAACCGGCTACGCAGAATCATTTTTGGGCTAATTTGTTAAGTTAAAAAGCTGAAATAATGAATTCAAAATCTGAAATATTTGGGGTCATTGACTGGCGAGACATTTTGAGAATTTTGTTGTTATTTAAACGAATCCGTATTGATGTGTAAACATGCTCAACACCCATTTCTTTGACTGGCCAGAAAGACGCATTAATTTCTGGCTGTATAAATTTACAGAATGTATTTGCAGAATTTGGGAGGCCCTCGTCTAGCCACAAATAACACATTATATACTAATTCGTATTTATGCATGTTTACAGGCAAAAATTAGAAATCCCATTTCAAAAGAATAAAATTCACTAAATAAATACATTCACAGATGATAATTCCAGTACTCTGCACCATATTTAAATAAAATAAAATATTGTTCTTCATTATACTGGTTTCAACGCTTAGATTTATAATAAATAGCACAGCATCACACGGAGGCAATCTAGGTACTTAATGTTAATAATCATTCACTTAACCATAACTAAACGCAAATGTTGATTAACAACTTAAAACGTCTTTGTATTTATCTCAACACTATATTATTAGTACTTAATGCATTTTGCAAATAATTTTTTCCATATAATATAATAATGACATATTGTAAGTTTAGCCCCTATTGTACCTTGCATCAATGTGCTACCTGTGTAATGTATACTGTAATGTATACTATTTGCTATTTATATTCTTTTTTACAATGATGTTGACGGCATTAAGCAGTCCTAAGGCTTTTGTCTGTGAATCAGTCGGCCATGGTTTCCGTGTATATGTCTGGGTGATTCAGCATAGTATAGAGATCACTATACATCTCTTTATTGTATTGTGAAATACTAGTCAGTAGATGATGTATTTCATTGTAAAGTTGACCATACACTACAGCGATTATCGGGCCGTTCATACAATTATTGAGAATGCAGAACATTATCGATGTAGTGAGTGATTGGGATGGATTTGCCAAACGGCCAATAATTATAACATAATTGCTCTTGTACAATTATTATGGCATGTTTGAAATATATCGGCCTCAAGTTCCTCATATGTGAAGTGTGTGGCCGTTACCTACATATGTGACCTGTTCCTCCTGGCCAGATTTTCCACATCTTTCTGACGTTATATCAGCAAGTACAGCAGTAATACAGTCATGAATGCTCTTCATTCTTCAAGAGATACAGAGTTTTTATTACTATATTGCTGCTATACTTGCCTTGCATTATAAACTTATGGAGTCAAAGAGATGATGAAACTCCAGCCAGGAGGTGGTGGTGCCACAAACTACTCTCTTACAGTCAGCCAATCAGCTAGCTGAATGGTTCTCCTGCCAAGATTGACAGGAGGCCTGTGCGGTCAATCAGTGCTGTGATTGACAGAAGGCCAAATTTGAGCAGTCAAACAGCTGCAAGGGCCTTCTGTCAGTCTCGGCAGCCCCTTCCCCCCAGTCAGGATTATCAGTCCCAGCAGAAGAGATGTGTTGCGCCGATATGAGGACCTTTCCCTAGGGGAAAATAGTCCGATTATCAGAGACCTTGAACCGTATTCACACTTAAGAATGATTTAGGTTCTTATTTATATGCAAAAAGTAGCAAGACTCCCCTGACATTTCCCTGGTTTTCAGCTTCTTAACCTACTTATGAATTCCATAGGGCTCCTTATCTCTAGGTTCGTAGTTGTGTGAGTAGGGCGGATAATTAAGAACACTTTTGCCTGACCTCACCCAGATTCCCTCATTTAAATGGCTCCCTCTACACACTCTTCTTATCTTCGTTCTTAAGTTTTCCCAGCACTCCCCTCCATTCTTAAGTTGCTACGAACCTTGGGAAAACAGGTTCGTAATAGGGATTCAGAGCCATCCCATTCTTAAGTACTACATAAATTGCGTATAATAAATGACTACGCCTGCACAGTATATATATATCCCTACCTAAATATACGCACCTAAAAAGCAGCATTTTCTTAACTGTGAATCAGGTCCCTCATCTGTGACTGATTGGCGCTCTAGTGTATGTCCAAATGAACTCATTTACATAGCACTTTTTCTTGAATATGACAGCGTAGGCTGTGGGTAGCGGTGTCCGGTTCAACTTGGCGGGACTTCGAGCCGGGTGAGTGTTCTGTCTATCTTCCGGTGCATTTGGGCCCATAGTGTGCCGTGAGTTTTGTACCATCAGCAAATAGACACTTCCCTGGCCCGTTATCCCTAGCCATAGGAAGATGTTTGAAGGCTATTTATATTGAATTTTATGGAGGTTTTTATGAAGATGTTGAGATACGTATATGTAATGGAATAAAGATACCCGTGAAAGATTAAATACACAGAGTCTGTGGTCGGATAAAGATTATTCTTTATTATAAGCATTATAACAAGAGGAACTAAAGGTGAGCTCAATACCTCTGGTGTGAGAGTGGTACCTGAGTGGTGACGTGCTACACAAAGGTCTCTGTGCCCGTTTCTGTTTTCTTCTTTCCCTGTACTCTGCTTGCCGGCGAGGAGGGGTAAATGAGTGAAGGGAGAAGGGACATTCCCAAGTGAAGATTCTACCGCTACAAGAGCTAAACCAGAGGAGATATGCATGTATAACAAGAGATATGTTATGTGAGTAGGATACTGTAATCTTGGCGGTCCCCTGGTACAAGGTTGTATTACACTATTGTTTAATACTTTTTCCCATATATGGGACGAGTGCCGATGCGGGAAAGCTACAAAAAGAGGGAACTGAATACCTGCATGAAAGACCTATATTGATGAGTAATACTATAAAGAGATCATTATTGTGAGTAGGATCTATCCCGTTTCCGTAAAACTTCTTATCCGAAAGTGGTTCACTATGTTTTTTTCCTTTTGATCCTAAATGCATGGAATCCCGTTATACCCCTGCAAATTAGAGTGAAGTACCCCGTTAGAGATCTGGACATTCACGGTAGCCTGGAGGAACAAAATTAAAGTGAAGGATCCTGAAAATTTGGACTCATTGAACCTGTTCCGACATATGAACTGAACATTGCGGGACCTATGTGACCTGGACTAAAGATTTGTCTATTATATTTTAGACTATATTCTAGACTGTTATGTTTCCCATGTCTTTAACATTTCTCAGTGTTCAGACATAGACAATACTGTGGTTTAGTTATTTTTATTAACTCATTTACATAGCACTTTTTCTTGAATATGATTGGCTATTCATAACCCCACCCACATTATATATTTGCACAGTTCCTACTAAGGTTCCTGTTCGGAATTCCTCCCCCCCCCCCACCTCTACCTTTATAGTTGAACCAGCCTACATATTTTGGGGGGCACTTATAGTTCCAAGTCCATCCCTGGGGATGCAACACAACAGTGCAATGCAATCAGTAAAGAGAAATGTAGAATCCCCCTTTAGGGCTGAAAGAACTTGGTAACCATTTGCACTGCGATCTAATAAATTGTCCACCAAACTCGCCCATAGACAATCTCTCATTAATATGATGGAAGGCTTCTTCCTGTCACAGCTGTAACCTTTTATATGTAACAACTTTCTAGAATAACTAGTCTCAAAGTCCATAAAGGCAGAGAGAATCGCTAAAAGGTTTCCCAGAGCAGAAATATTAAGTTACTAATTCCTTGTATAAATTAGAGCTATATGCTGTGACTAAGATGAATAAAAATAAAGATGAAATATGATTTCTCATTCATTACCCTGTACATACATTTATTTTCCCGTGAAATTTTACGTTTCAAATACACCCCAGGAGCTCTCTTCTCAGGCAAGAGGCAATATGAGGTGAGAAAGAGATCCCGCTGTCGGTACAGGTATGGGCCTGTATAATGGAGTCAGGGCATTAAAAAAAAAAAAATAGG
>WWET01000750.1:0-31847 GCA_011038615.1 Limnodynastes dumerilii | reverse complement strand
AAAAAAAAAAAAAAAAAATAGGTGTTTCATTTTAACAAATTTTATGATTAGGATAAAATATAATGAGCGTGGTATATTTGAAGCAGTGGATAAAACATTAAGGACTTAAAGGATTACGGGGGAAAAAAACGTGTTGATAATATTTCATTTTTACTCTATGTGAGAATTATTTTAACCATTTCCTTGCTAATGGGAATATACTATTTTGCAGGACAAAGACTATTCTGAGTGGAATATATATATATAAATGGCAGAAATCAGATAATGAAGTAATGGAGAACTTAAGAAAAATAAATGTTTCTAAAATACATTTATCATCATTTTAGTGGCATAAAAATATTGGTCTGCCGTCTGAGTACTAGCCACAGTTTGGGATCTACCCAGTCTTCACCAGCACTTTAAGAGTTAATTTTATACATGTTTAAAAATGTAAACAGCTAAACAGACTGGAATTCTGTGGATGAAGCTGATTGGACAATTCAGACGTACAATCGTCTAATAAAAACTGTTCTGTGGGACTCCAACTCAACCCTATTAATTGCAGGATAAAAATAATTCTAAAGGTACATTTTAGTGGAGCACAGATGGAGGACATCTCTTTTGTTTGACCTTGCTTTCTTTTGATTACCGTTCTCTATTCATAAGTTGTCCCATAAACATTAATACTTATGGAACCTGATTCAACTGACCGCGAAGACATGAATAAGTGTGAAGTGCACCTTTTCCCGTCAATTATGGTAAGTAAAATTTGCTCTATGAGGTGTGTATTAAAATCTGTGAGGCTAATTCGCGAAAAAAGCACCATGACCAGGCATCGAATTTTATCAGGTCCATAGAGTCATTCTTTAACTTATCTTTTGTACTCTTGAGTAAGTTTATGTATTATTATTATTATTATTATTATTATTATTATTGCAGCAGAGTTCCGCTGTTGGAGAGCTTTATGGCAGTGGGAACCTAACATTTTTGCCCCACAAAAAATTAAGTCGGTGTATATTTTATTATTATTATCAATTATTTATTAAGTGCCACAAAGGGCCTAATTCAATTGAGCACGTATTTAAAAAAAATAAAATACGCACGTCTTAAATATGCACCGTTCGCATGAAAAAATCAGCGTGATGCAACTAGAAATGTCCCAGCCTTATTACCCTCCCTCCCCTGCCTATCTGCACTTACTGCAGAGTAGTAACGCTGCTGCTAGGGATGCCCGATCCACAATCGGGCGTTGCCGTAGCTATGCTGGGCAACAGCGCAGATTGTCTTTTTAGACGATCTTATGCTTACGCTCGGTGTATTAACTCCGGGCGACGGAGGTCTGGATCAGGCCCATAGTGTACTTAAGTCATCTGATCTTCTTAAGTCTAAATCCAGCCCCAGCTCTTTAGATTTTTAAGTGCCCGCAAGAAGCGCATGGATCTGCCATTGGAGACCCGCTACATCCACGTATCCGAGGGACCACTCTACTAACAATACCCGTGCGTGGAGAGACTTCGGAAACTCATGCCTTACCTTATGTATTCCAGCACGTGCAAGCGAAAAATAGTGGGGTCAAGTTAGAAATTGGGATCATGCGCAGTTCATTAAAGCGCCTGTGCGCTAAATTGTAATACCAAGTCCCGCCTCCTTGCGAACGCAAATGAGCCCCACTCCTGCTGTAAAATGTCTGAAGTGTATTCATCAGAAGTATGGGTAGAGGGAATGCTGTTTCAATTGTGTGTTCGCAGAACGCAAAATCACGAAATCCGATCAGACGGCGTGAAAAACACGGCCTTCTGTGATCACTTTCCTGCTGTGTAAATTTTTTTCTGTTGAAACTTAAAATTCATAATGAGAAGAGACTCAAAACAGTTTCATTTATCCTGCAAGTCCCGAGCCAACAGCCCGCTAGGCATTTCACCGGATACAAGCCGAAGGCAGATGCTTCTACTACAAATGAACAATATTTGTGTTACCTACAGGAAGGAGCAGTCTTCTGAGGATATGAAATGTCGTTATATATTCTTGACTGTCAGTAAAGCCTTTGACTTGGCTGATCAATATCACCGTAGCTCTGGTTACTATGGGGATGAAGCCTTCCTACACTCCGTAAAACTCAAGTTCCTCTTCTACAAAGGTGAGCAAAATACTTTTAAAAGAATGATCTATCGGCGTGATGCCTTCTGGGGATCTGATACTATCACTATAAAGATATGTACTTTTACTTTGAAATGCAGAATATGATGTTTTGCTGCGGGCAAGCAATACAGTAGCTTAAAACCATTTGTTTATCCCCCCCAAAAAATCAATCACATAAAAAAAAAGAAATCCATGTGTGTATGTGTATACTTAGTAACAAAAACGACAAAACAAAACAAAACAAAAAAGTATTATAATTTCCCCAGATGGATCGTAAACATTACAGATCAACTCATTTGTAAATAGTTACCTTCTTGTGATCTCTGAATAGAGCACTTTTTTTTTTATCATCTATGTTTTGGAGTCTGGAGGCAAAATGACTTTATTTTCCTTTTGTATTATCGATTCATTTTTCCCTAGGTGTTGTGTCATTGTAAAATAATAAAGTCCATATTTAAGTCCTTTAATTTGTTATACATGCTAACTCCCTATCAATTGTCAATCCTAACCAGAGGTGGAAATAAAGGAAGAAAAATGGATCCCATAGCAGAGGAATTAGAGGGTCAAGGGGTGATCATATGCAGTGAGTTCTCGGTTCACGGACCACTTTGCACAATTCGTGAAAAGCTGTCTATGGCTGCCAGATTAGACAGCATTCGGTCTATGAGTGTTGAGCATTGTTTATCAATTAAATGCCAGTTTAATGCTGCCCTCTGCTGGCCATATTTCCCCAATAAGCTGTTAGGTGCTGGCACATTATTTGCCAGCAGCTGCCAGTTACATTGAGAAATTTGTACTAGTAATAGCCACTATCCTAAACATAGCTCCCAACAGTTAGAACCCCAAGGACAAGACAAAATAAACTCCACCTTGTTCTCTATGAGGTGCATATAAAAATCCACACATTTTTGCGAAAAAGTTACGGTCAATAATTGGCACCAGATCGTAGAGTAGACAATGGTTGCCTTCTGAGCCATAGAGCCATGGCACCCAGAGAAGGCTTATGAAGAAAGGACTCCTGGCCCTAGAGTAGTCCTTGGCCTTTTGCCCCCTCTCCTTGAAAATTTTGTTCCTACACTGCTGGTTGGAAGGTATCACGAGTGTTTTTATATTTGAGAACAGTGTGCAAATACAGATGGGTAAGCATGACTTCTGATAACATGCAATGGCAGTATTTACTGAATTTTAAAAACAGAATAAAAACTGAATTTTAGTAAGGTAAAGGACATCGTAAATGCTGCAGCTAAAAAGCAGAAAAACTAAACCAAAAAAATCCTTTTTTGAGCTTTGCCTAAAACAAATAGCACAAGAGGTGTGTACAGGGTGGGAGGCGGGCTCCCAAGAATTTCCATAGTGTACTAAAAAATTAGTCGGAACACCTTGCATTGCAGAATGATTTTTTTCTTAACTCTGCATCCGGATTATTATTTTGAGCTAAATCTAAACATCAACAGTGAACTCATTAAATGATGCATGAGGATAACGATAAAATCAATTATAGTTTATTATTTTTTATTTATTAAAGAGAACCTGGCAGGTTTTTTTATTATATTTTATTTGAAATTGTAGATTGCATAAACTGACAGGAAAATAAGTAAATAAATAAATCAGTTTAATCAGTTTTGATCCCATGAAAGGTGAATATTTTCTATACAGTAGCTACTATAAATTTGAAAGATTTTATGTAAGGGGCAGGAAGGTATGTAAAGCTAACAGATAAAAGTTGTATATCGGAAAGGCCAATATTATCCCTTGCTGTTTATCATATAACATATGTATTCTAAAGTCAATAAAGCAACAGCAAAAAAAAGATGAAACAAACTCCAAGTACAAAGTCTAGATCTTCTGCTTTATGTGTACTTATCCTATTGTAACAAAGAAGCAATTTATACAGTTCTGAAGCATTTTAATAATCGTCTTGCTGAGAAAACACAGACTGGGGTAAAGATTGATTTTATGCAGATAAATATAACCCCCGGGCATGTTATGTGCTCCCAAATACGGTATTCAGATAACTGGTTTGAAAGTTTTATGATGATGACACAAGGAAATGCTTAAAGCTTATAGACAAAAAAAAGAAGAAAAATACAAATCACAGGAAGACATTGAAAATGAGATAATACTTCAGACTGAATTAAATCAAAGAGGGAAGGAAGAAGCCATAAGATTTGATACATCCTTAATTGTTCCTATCAAGATATTGTATAATCAGAAATCTAAAATATAATTTTATCTACTATATATGTAGAATTAAAGTTTCCATACCACCACTGCTAAATTTCCAAACTACTTCTAATAAATTCCATACCACCACTGCTAAATTTCCAAATTACTTCTAATAAATTCCATACCACCACTGCTAAATTTCCAAAGTACTTCTAATAATTTCCATACCTCCACTCCTAAATCTCCATACCACCTCTAATAAATTCCTTACCACCACTCCTAAATCTTCATACCCACTCTAATAAATTCCATACCACCACTCCTAAATCTCCGTACCACCTCTAATAAATTCCATACCACCACTCCTAAATCTCCATACCACCGCTAATAAATTCCATACCACCACTACTAAATCTACATACCGGCTCTAATAAATTCCATACCACCAATCTTAAATCTTCATATCACCTCTAATAAATTCCATACCACCACTCCTAAATCTTCCTACCACCTCTAATAAATTCCATACCACCACTCCTAAATCTCCATACCACCTCTAATAAATTCCATACTACTACTCCTAAATCTCCATATCACCTCTAATAAATTCCATACCACTACTCCTAAATCTTCATACCACCTCTAATAAATTCCATACCACCACTCCTAAATATTCATACCACCTCTAATAGATTCCATACCACCACTCCTAAATCTCCATACTACTTCTAATAAATTCCATACCACCACTCCTAAATCTCCATACCACCTCTAATAAATTCCATACCACCACTCCTAAATCTTCATACCACCTCTAATAAATTCCATACCACCACTCCTAACTTTCCAAACCACCACTTCTAAATTTCCATACCACTTCTAATAATTTCCATACCACCACTCTTAAATTCCATAACACCTCAAATAATTTCTATAACACTTCCTCTAAATTTCTATACCACCACACCTAAGTTTCCACATTGCCTCCCTTAAATTTCCATACCACCAGTTCTAAGTTTCCACATTGCTTCAGCTAAATTTCCATACCACCGCTCCCAAATTTCCATACCACTTCTAATAATTTCCATACCGCCAATCCTAATTTTCTGTACCACGTCTAATAATTTCCATACCGCGACTCCTAAATTTCCATACCACATCTAATAATTTCCATACCACCACACCTAAATTTCCATACCATGTCTAATAGTTTCCATACCACCACACCTAGATTTTCACACTGCCTCAGCTAAATTTCCATACCGGCACTCCAAAATTTCCAAACCACTTCCAATAATTTCTGTACCACCACACCTAAATTTCCATACTTCCTCAGCAGGGACTGGGAATAACCACTAACCAGGGAAGCACAACAGAGCAATCGACCGGGGAGCATAGCAGAGCGCAGCAGGGACTGGGGATGTCTGGGGATGTCGGTATTTATAAATTTCAGCGTTCTGAATGGGTACAATGCATCATTTACAACTGAACTTTCATACCTATACCAACAATAAATTTGAATACTATCAGGAATGACACAGTTGACAATATCGAAATAGCGATAATATACGGCAACTCTATCTCACGTGATTGAGAACCGAGCCTGGCTTTAGTGGCCTTTGTATCAACCAGAAACTGCATAAGAGAGCAAACTGTAGCTTCCGCTCTCTCTTGTGGAACTACAAGTCCAAGCGTGCACTGCCAGCCATGGAGTGTAGCCTGTCTTATACAGAAGATATGGAGGTAGAAAGATTACAGCACAGCAGACACAGGTAACCAAAGACTTTGCAATGACTGTGGAATGACGTCCCAGCCAGAAGGTGACCAATGTTACTGAAACAGATTTAAGGTAAACGCTGTTCATTAGAGGAGAGATAGAGACGCCTGTGGCAGAATTCTCGGCATTTGAGTATAATTTCCAGAGACATTGGGCTGCTGGGGAGGTGCCTTGTGTGTTCCCGTTGTAGAGCTTCTAGCAGTACAACCCTCGCTGTGACATGTTCACTGAATAGAATGTCATATTCCTGTATGATAAATACTCATCCTAAATAAATGGTAATAATTAATGTCAAATAAAGCAGAGAATAAAAGTGTTACCATTTTTTTCAATGTATTATTTGAAAATCTGGATCTTTTTCTCTATTAGTGTGGATTGCTGGTGTCTAAGAAACCTACTCTGTAAAGCCAGCACTCCAAAATGATATCATTCTATCACCCCTGTATCCTGGGCTGTTGCCTTTAGAACTTCTTGGGGCCATATACTTTATGTAGTGTGTGGTCACTATTTATTAACAGGTTTTTATATAGAGCTATCAGATTATGTAGCACTTTACAGAGAATATTTAACTTTCACATCAGTCCTTGCACCATTAGAGCTACAAGTTCCCTTACATACACATACACACTAGGGCTAATTTTTTCTGCAGCCAAATAACCTACCAGCATGTTTTTGGAGCGTGGGAGGAAACCGGAGCACCCAAAGGAAACACACACAGACACAGGGAGAACATCCAAGCTCCACACAGATAAGGCCTAGTCTGGGAATCAACTCATGATCTCCGTGCTGTGATACACAAGTGCTACTCCCTGAGATACCATGCTGTCCGTCATTATCTCTGTGCATACTGCTGGGTCATGATCATGGCACCTTATGTCTTTTGTTTACCTTTGTTGATCACATTTTTTCAGTTCATAGCACTTCCTGGTATTCATTCACTGCTGCAGACATCAGTTCACACGTGTGGCTTATTCCCTTGCTGGAGCTCACTCATCAGCTGCTCTATTTAAACCCATCACTAACATCAGTTCCCTGTTAGAGCAATAGGTATCCTTGTCTGGTGATGTTGTGTCCTCGAGTCCTTGACCCCAGTTATCCAGTCCCTGGTTCCTGTATTCCAGAGTATCTTGTTCCTCCTGTGTTTGCACTTCCAGTGTTCAGCTGCTACCTGCAGTATTCAGTCCAGGTGGTCTCTCTTACGCTACTTATCTGCACTACTCCTGCAACCCCCAGATCCCATGCACCATCTCAGCACCTCGCGCTTGTCCACAGGACTGTGACCTGCCGCTCGCCTGAAGCCAAGACCAACCCCACCATCAGGGGCTTGTGGTTAGACTCCATGCCTCTGGGCCAGCATGGTCAGACAGGCACTGAGACTGGTGCATGACAGACTGCCAGCTAAGAGGATCCCCAACATTGCTGATTGTGAATTACATAACATCAGAGAGGCTGGGCAGTGTTCTCTACCTGTTTCCCAGCCATTCACTGTATGGAAGCATGTGGAGAGACAAGTGATTTTTTACATTCTATTTGTGGGGCTGTGGTTTAAAAAAAAAATTGTGTTTGTATCCCCCCCATATTATATTAAACATCCCAGACAACTTTCTTATACTTGCCCCTCCCCCCATGATAAAAGTTCCTATATATCCCACCTTCACATGTACACCCATAAACTCCTACAGCCAATCACTGCAGACCTTTTTTGATTTCCATTCCTGTGCTACTGCACCCAGTACCACTCCTAGGATGTTTGAACCGGGGCCCTCGCCCCATGCCCTAGACGGGCCTACTAGCGTCATTCACAGATCTGTGACCGCCTGCTACATTATATTAGTAGCAGCTATCATACTCATGGATAACGGCTCTGGCTGACCCCGCTGCTACTGCTCCCCAGCATCTTCATATACAGAGTGGCGGCAGAGTACTAATAATATACTGTAGCAGGTGGCCGCAGATCCATGAATGAAGCTTGCAACTTAAAATGTTTATAAACAGCGCTTGGTGCTCAGAGAGGTTTATAAACCAGTAACCAGCAGCTGCAGCTGATTTATTGCTTATAAACAACAAATTAACGGCAGGCAATCAGTGTAAGCGCAGTTCAAATGCCATGGTGACCGACCTGCACATGTGCTACATGGGGGATGGGGAGGGCACTAAGGAGGCTTTGCCCTGGACCCTGCACCTGCTGAGCATCCCTGACTGCACCTCAGCACTACTAGCGCTTTTCATCCCTGCACCCCTGATCCCCAGCAATCCTCCAGCCCAAAACTCCTCTTGTGCTGCACCTAAGTCTTTGGAACTTTTTACAAATCTGGGCATGTCTGCACTAATACAACCTCTTTTTTTTATATTCAAGGCAACATTGCTGTCAGACTAATTTTAATCAAGGACATTTACCTAACCAAAGAGAATATTTTAATTGTTTTCTGGGAAGAAAATAAATGTATATCCTAAGATAGAAGGAGATGTTGCAAATGGGAAATGTTATGTTTTATATTGGTCCGCAGAGTCTCATATTAAAAGTGACTAAAGGACGAATATCATACAGGAACGACTATACTTCTATTTTCCTGTTCTTAAAATGGGCTCCAAAGGAGCATTGGCCCGAGGTGGGTGATAAAAATGTTTCCAGAAATACAAAGACGATCTTGCTAGGACTTACTGATATAAAGTGCGTCTGCTGTGCTTCTCTAATAGCAGACTTATTACTATTCATATTATTCATACAACTAAAAATTGACATTAATCACAGCATTTGTTCTTCCGGATACTGACAATTTCATATATCCTGGGTTGTGATCTGAGGAACAGTAACTTGTAAAAGACAGATCTGAAATGTGCAACTATTAAATGCTAGACATGTCTTTCAGCGTGAATTTGTATATACACTGTACATGTACATGAATCAGAATAGCAAAGGAGACGCAGGAAGTGGAAGAAACAGGTACATTTATAATTAGATAAATTCCTTGTCGATCAGGGTAGGAAACTTTGTGTTTAACCAATTCATGGCTTGCTGGATTCATTGAGGATAGTTCTATATAGTGTACAGCTAGAATTTTACATTGTATGCATTTATTTATTGTATTTAGGGACTGATTCAATTATGTCCGCGCACTGCGTTAGATGGGAAAAAGCTTGTGGTGCGCTTTTTCCCGTCTATTTCGGTAGCCGAATCTACGAGGTGCAAATAAAAACAAAAATTTCGCACAATTAGCTTTGCACCGCAAATAATGCGAGGCTAATTGAATCAGGCCCATACTGTCATCAGGGGTGCCAGAAGGTTTTAGGATAGGGGATGGGGGAGATAACATACTCTTCGGATATGGTCCATGTTTAATATGGTTGCCTGCCCATGAAAGTGCAAAACTGTGACAATTCTGTGCATTCACAAAGTGATTGACTATTCTGCGCATCAGCAGCCACAGGGTCTACCTGGTCACCGAACTGCGCATTTCAGACCAGAGCTCCGACCGCAGTGTTCACGGAAATTCGGTTGTAGTGGTAGCAGATGGTCCATGCTGGATCCCTGTCTGCATCCAGAAATATATACAGGAAAGGGGAGCCCATCCTCATGACTGAAGGTTAATGCTAGAGTAATCAGGGTAACTGTAATAGTAATATCAAGAATCTGCTCCAAAGGGGTGTGTCCTGTGGATACCTCCACCCATGGGTGTGTCTAGCACTAGCAGGAAAACTATTTTCTTGCTTAAGGATATCACGCCCTTTCATACGGAGCTACGTACAAATTATGTGCGATCAGAGTCACGATGTGTAACATCTGCTGCACCCATGCGCAGTGTGTTCCCACAGTTAGATTTACGCATGCAGAATGCATAACTTAGCTGTCATTAGTGTTAGACCTCTCAGTGTAACATCGTAGGTCTTGGTCAGGTATCTAAGGACCTCATTCACACTTAAGAAAATGCTACTTTTTATGTGCGTATTTTTAAGAAGGGATACACTGCGCATGTGTAGTACCCAAATATGCTCAATTTACGTAGGACTTAAGACGGCTCTTAATCACCTTTACAAACCAATTTCTTTTCAGTTCGTAGTGACTTAAGAAGGAAGGTGCATGCCGGGAAAACTTAAGAATGAAGATAAGAAGAGTGGGTGAAGGGAGGCATTTAAAAGAGGAAATCTGGGCGCGGTTTTGCAGTAACGTTATTAATTAGCTGCCCAACACACACAACTAAGAACCTAAAGATAAGGTCGTCCTATGGCATTCGCAAGTCGATTAAGAAGCTGAAAACAGAGGGGCGTGTCAGGGGTGTCGTCTTGCTACTAGTTGCGACCTAATGCTTTCTTAAGCGTGAATCAAGGCCTAAACCCTTCATGTTTCATTTTTCTTCTGTAAATATTATTTTAGGTCTATTTGTACTTGTTGACTTTTCAGACAGCGCAATGAAAATTTTTCAGGAATGGGGTCGATGGAGGCTCTTGTTTTTCTCAACGTTTTAACAATCAGGAAACAGGTGTAATTCTGTTGATAAAACTGTAATATATAGGAAAGGAGAGAGCTGGGGATAATAACATGTCATATATGGAAGCCATAAACCCCCCCGTGGTCAAATGGTTTACAAACAATAACTAATCATCCAGGACATTCTGGCTTCTGACTCCAGGTGCTTGTGGTCGTGTGCTGCTCTGTGCGCAGGAAACAGCCCCTCGGGAGATACACAACGATGCAACTGATTCCTTTCCTGTTAATGCAATACCTGTCCGCATTCTGTGCAAGCACGGTAACAGATAACTTCCACATCACGTCAATCACAAGGCCAGGAAAGGGTGATGAAATGTTCCCCTGTGTGGGTTGACTGGTAGAATCTTTAAAATGACAAAAAGTCCTGTAATCACAAGAATTCCAGCAGAAATTGTGTATTAAAAGAAAGGTCTGGTATGACACAGCTTCCTTCAGAGGACCCTCCTGATGCCGGCCCGTAACTAGGGGTGTGCGATAGGGGCAGCCGCCCAGAGTGCATATCTTAAGGGGGCACCAGTGATTTAATATTTGAGGTTAAATTGGTTTGGAATTCAAGGTCAGGGGGCATCATTTTTCCTTTTTGAACAGAGTTACGGCTCTGTTCTGATGATTCAAAGTTTACATTTATTAAGAATATATGGATGGGATTCTGAAAAAAATATTTTAGAAATACAGGCACCCGAAAGCTGATTTTCGGCTGCCTCTATTTTGTAAATAATATTATTGCAAAATGTTTATATATGAATGGGTAAGTATGCCGTTTGGCATTCATTCATTCGGAAACCACCACCGCACACTACACCCACCACACTGGACCGGAGGTTAGTACTAGGGACAGTGCTAGGGTCAGGCTGCAGGGAGTAAAGACTTAGGGTTAGGCTATCAAGAGGGAGTCTTAGGGATAGGCTGCGGGGATGGGAGTCTTAGCGTTAGGCTACAGAGAGGGGAGTCTTAGGGTCAGGCTGCAGGGAGGGGTGATCTGCAGTCGTACGTAATGTTTTGTGGTACGTAACCTCACCCATACTGTACCATTTATATACCTCCCTCCATCCACAATGTGTACTTTCGGCTTGCATTGGGATGTTACGCCCTATTGCGCGGAGTTACGTACAATCACAGTTGCGTCCACGCTGCTTTCTCACAACCAGACTTGCGCATGCCGCGTGAGTAAATTGGCTGTCTTTATGAAGTGTGGATCAGGCCCTAGGACCATTATAGGATTTAAATAATTAAGTAAACTGTATGGTTCCCATTTGCTGCCACCTTCTATGTAGCGACTTATGTAATATAATACTTATTCCGTAACACTTTCCCATTGGAAATGCCGCTAAAGGAAAAAATCGGGGATTCCTTCAATGTCTTTGATGCTGAGAGATATGTTGTGCTCTCACTCTCTAATCATATCCTTACAATCCTCGCTGACATCTGAGAGGAGCTTAGGAAAGTAAACATTGCTGACTTGTCGTAATTACCTCTTCCTCGCGCCGTGCTGTGTGCCAGGAGATGAGTGTTGGCACGTGCCACACTTCTCATGTCATCACTTTACCTTGGTGAGGTATGCACAATGCACAATTAGCTCCTTGTCCTGGCTGTGATCTGCCTGTGTACAACACAATGACAGGTAATAGAGCTAATCATCTGTAAGTACCTGTAATCCTTGGAGCGTACCTTGTGGTGAAAGCAAACAAAAGGCCTTCAGGTAGAAATAATGAACAGCTTCTCAGACGCTGCCTGGAGAATGGATTCTATTCATCCTGCGATACGATAGCACCTCTAGCGCCCGTACAATACAACTCACTCCTGCAGAGATTCTTATGAAACCCTGACATGAGACGTTTATTTTACATTTAGTTACATTTATATTTTTTATATATTTTTATATTTATATATAATTCAAAAGAAGAGGCATTTAGAGTTTCAAAATCGAGAAGAGCAAGAGGGGCACGAAAATCGCCATGTGTGGGGTTAGTCGCCACTGTGAAAATGCCATTAAGGAATTAGAACCAGCTGAAATTAAATTTTCAGCCGTCTTTATTTAAAAAATGGTGCTATTTAGAATGTTTTGTTTCTTTGCTGATCGGCGTACTTGCCCTTCAACGCTGCCTGCTGCAGACCTGACACACCGACCACATAGGTGAGGATGAATCTAAGGGGAGTCTTAGGGTCAGGCTGCAAGGAAGGGAATCCTCATGCCTCATCTTAGGCTGCGGAGAGATGAGGGTTAAGGTCAAGGCTGTAACTAGGGGTGTGCGATGGGGCGTCCGCACAGGGTGCAAAGCTTATGGGGGCACCATTAAGTTAATATTTAAGGTTAAATTGGCTTGAGATTCAGGCTCAGGGGGCACCAATTTTCCTTTTTGCCCCTAGCGCTAAAATTTCTAGTTACGGCTCAGGTTAGGGAAATGTAAGGGGTGGGTTAGGATATGATTTAGGAAAAGAGATACTTACCATTCTTTTAGACCGCATTTACGCAATCTACGTAAGAAAAAGATAGGTAGATTACGTAAAAAAATGACTACGCAAGCGCAGTAGTAAAAATCGCTAAACACCGGATGTATATATTATACGTCCGGTACTCTGAATACGGGCCTCTATCTGGAGGTGATCGCGTTGTTTTATCTCCAGTTAGGAAGCTCAGCTGCTTATATTGTTTCCTTTTGGACAGCTTGTGTAGGAACAAAGGCAGGACGAGGAGAGACAGATGTTCCTTTCTCACTCGCTTTACCCTGGTAATGGGTAACTTAGTGGAAAATGGCAATTTCTTAAGTAATGTGGAGTTCGGAAGAATCTCTGCCAAGGTGACTGTGTTTGGTTCACTTGATCACAACATCCTGATCCTGTGTTGTATCGTTTGAATAATCAACATTATTTACTGACAAAGGGGTTGTTAAGAGAATTAGAAAACTATTTTGCAATGAAAAGATGAATTTTAATTTAATGTAGTTTTGTGTTGGTGTTTAATTTTTGTATTTATTGATTGTTTGTTTTTTAGAGTTGAGAAACTGGAGGACATGTCCCCTCTGAACTTTGACAAAACATGTATAATTCATCTCTTCTTGCTGTGCAGCAATGGTTTGGTCAAAGTGCAAATTACTTCCTAATCCTGAAACAAATCACAAGTGCGATGTGTTGTATTGTTATTAAAATTATGATTTCATTATATTTATCAAATAGAAATGCTGACCAGAGGAGGCGTGTGATGTGCACAGACAGGAGAGGTGTGTCTAATGCTCAGCAAGAGGGGGTGTGTCTTGTGCTCAGCCAGAGGAGGTGTGTCTTTTGCTCAGCCAGAGGAGTTGTGTCTTGTGCTCAGCCAGAGAAGGTGTCTCTTGTGCTCAGCCAGAGGAGGTGTGTCTTGTGCTCAGCCAGAGGAGGTGTGTCTTGTGCTCAGCCAGAGGAGGTGTGTCTTTTGCTCAGCCAGAGGGGGTGTGTCTTATGATCAGCCAAAGGAGGTGTGTCTTGTGCTCAGCCAGAGGAGGCATGTCCTGTGCTGAGCCAGAGGAGGTGTGCCTTCTGATCAGCCAGAGGAGGCGTGCTTTGTGCTCAGTCAGAGGAGGTGTGCCTTGTGCTCAGTCAGAGGAGGTGTGTCTTATGCTCAGCCAGAGGAGGTGTGTCTTATGCTCAGCCAGATGAGGTGTGTCTTATGCTCAGCCAGAGGAGGTGTGTCTTGTTCTCAGACTGTAGAGACAAGTCTTGCATTACTAATTGGACTTGTATGTCACAGTTTTTATTTCCCACATTAAATAAATGTCAAAACACTCAACAGGAGCAATCACAAAATTAAACAGAATTCAGGGCCTGATTCAGAGATGCGATTTTATCGCTACTTAGGTGCGTATATTTAGGATCTTAGAAAATTTGCATCAATCCGCATGCGTAGTAATAGTGCAACGCCGTCTACGTAGAGGTTAGGATCTTAAATTCGCTAAGCGCGGACCTGTGAATCGATCGCAAGCACTTAAGATCTTAAGTGCTGCGTAAGTTTAAGATCTGAAGGATTTGCATGGAAATGGGCGGGGGGAGGCAGGGAGATGAGGGAAAGTGGGCGCGGGAAGACACTTAGGATCTCGAATAACCGCAACTACTTCCCTTAAGATCTCAAATGACAGCGCAGAGTTAGGGTTGCTCAATGGTGGTCTAACTTTAAGATCCACCGCTTTTTGCAAGGGGAGTGACTATTTAAACAGTGGGCTGTAACCTGCTAAGATCTGAAATTAGTTGCGTATATTTGCGATCTTTTCGCAGTCACATCTCTGAATCACCCCCTCAATGTGCACATTACAGTGTCTAGAAATACAATTATCTAAAGGGAAAAAATCTGCACAATCTTAACTTTTTCATAACTTGACAATTACATTGTTCTTGAAAAAGATTATTAATAGAAGCCAGGGACCTGCTCCAGATCTCCGTGTCCAGAACCCTACCTTAACGTCTGCGTCCAAATTCAGATCCATGCGGAACTGTTGCTCGCCTCTCCCGGGCCTTCATTATCATACCTATCCCAGGGTTGCCGACTCTCCCGGAATGTCCGGGAGACTCCCGAAATTCGGGCAGTACTCCCGGTATCCCGGGAGAGCCAGCAAATCTCCCGCAAATGACTTGAGGCCCGTGGTTTCACTGAAACCACGGCCTCAAGTCCTGCCCCCAGCCTAGCAACACTAGTATACTAGTGTTGCTAGGCACAGGAAGGGACTTGATGACGCAATTTGCGGCATCAAGCCCCGTCCCGACCCCTAATTTAAGTAAAAACGGGGCCGTATGAGCCAGGGGGCGGAGCCTAATGACGCGATTTGCATAAATCGCGTCATTAAGCCCCGCCCCCCGCATGTGGCGCAAGCTTCTCTCCGGAATCTCCCGGAGAGAAGCTGCAAAAAGTTGGCAACCATGACCTATCCCCGTCTGTCTGGCAGGGATTAGACAGGCGGAAGTGAAGTACTGGCCCCTTTCTCAGATCTTCTACCACACTGAACTGAGTTCCGTAGGTTAGTAAAACCCTCTCGTAACATCTGGTGCGCGCTCGTGCAGATGATACTTTTCAGAGGACTTACACAAGAGGCTTGCATAAGTCCCTTGCCTTTCTTAATTGAGGATCAGGGCCCAGGTGACAATGCTCATATCCCTGTCATTTGGATGCCTTGTACCAGCGGTGACAATATTTCTGCTAAACACAAAGGGCCGTATTCACACCTAAGATGCTGCGGCTTCTTAGGTGCAGAGTTTTAAGAATGAACCTACTAGGCATGCGTATTAGGTGATTTACACTGTCTGCGTACCACTTAGGTACGTAGGTTGACTACGTGCAGTCTTTAAAGACTGCACGCAGTTGGTTATGTAGAAATAGGCGTGCCAGGGCAGCCTCTGGGAGTTTTTAAGAAGAGTGGGTGGGGGGAGTTATACAAATGAGACGGGAAGGGCGGGGTAGGTTTAAAGTGTGTGCGTATTTTCCTTCTTAAGAAGTAAAATACGCACGGGAAGTTAGGGAAGCCCTAGGACACTCTTAAGTACCCTAGGTTCGTAAAATAAGGGGGAGATGACATAGGGAGCTTTAAGTTAATTGCGGATACAAGCATATCCGCACCTACTTAAAGCTTTCTGATCTGTGAATCAGGCCCAAAGATATCAATATTAACGTAACTGATAATGTTTGGGTAATGTAGGGCCGGATTCAGAGCATCGAGCACATTGCATATGCACCCGGTGTTTACCGACTTGAGATACTGCGCATGCGCAGTCATTTTCTAACGTCATCTACGTTTCTTTTAGACACGTAAATTGCATAAACACGGTCTTAAAGACCGCATTTACGCAATCTACATGTCTAAAAGAAATGTAGATGACGTTATAAAATGACTGCGCATGCGCAGTATCTCAAGTCGGAAAACGCCGGGCGCATATGCAATCCGGCCTGTAGTGTCTGTATCCTCTCTCTCACTTTCAATCCAGAATGAATGACATTAAACTGAACCAGATTGCAGGTGGCGGAAAGCAATGCTTTTCTCTTCCTCACCTCCTGCATCTGATTTCCCATCGCAGGCATTTCCTTATTGAGGGACCTATTGCAATGTGCGCTACTGTGAGATGCCTCTCGGGCTCTGGGATAGTGTGTACTGCAGGGTGTGACTGGGAAGGAGAGGGCTCTGTAGATTGAGCACCGCTACACACTTGAGAGGATAAAGGCTTATAATGTGAGATGCCAGGAGGACTGCACAGGAGTCAGGGAGGAACTCCTTGTAACACATTTTCCTGTTAAAACCACTCTGCTTCACTGCTCCATTGGTTCCCCTGCTGTTTTGGCTCTTGAGTGTAAACTAAAATGCAGCTAGGGGATAAACTGCTTGAAATCAGCAGTTATTGTAACAGAAAAGAGAAGCTCACGCGGCAAACATAAAAACAATGGAAGCGTCTTGTGGTTTTTATTAGGACCAGCTGATTATGAGCTGGCAATTACTGCGACAACAATATTCTTTTAGAACGTCACAGATCCGTACAAGGGATCGGATTCAGATTTAAGTACGCCGTGCCAGCGCAACTCCTCCGAGTTACGGCGTGCAAGGGTAGTACACTCCACTCACACGTATGGCGCTTCCATACCCTGGACTAGACTAATTTTTAGGCATATTTTAGGCATATATACGCCCTGTGCATAATGGGTTGGTGCGTAACCAAGGACCGGATGCATACCCCCACGCGACAGCCGAAATCCGTACATTAGATGCGGAATTTGGCTGTTTTATTGGCAATGCACCAGATGTTCCACAACGGATCTCTAGGTGTACAGAACTGAGTTCCCTACGTCTGGAGATCCGTTCAATAGGAAGGTGCATCCCCTCTGCCTGCCTCAACTCCATAAGGTGGGTGGGGGAGGGGAGAACTTAAATGATACAGTCTGTGTGGGATTTAGAGGTTGCGTGCGTATCAGCGATTATAAGGAACGCTGATCCGCACGTGTGACTTAAGGTTGCCTTTTGGCTGTGTATGTCACCTACTGTCCGCACGAGAGAGAAGAGTGACAGGGGAAGTTATCTCCCCTCTTACATGCGGACAGAGGTAAACGCGCGGTGGTTAGGATCCGCCCACAAATCCTTAGTGAACAATTTAAATACCTTTCCCCGCTGACCATGCGTGCATGCTGTTCGTATGGTGGGTCATCACAGGCCATAACTGTGTGCAGCTAAGAATCGTAACCACAGAACTTACGCATTCTGAATGCGTAAATGGCCTGTCGTATGCAATTCTGGGTTCCGTCATTTACCAATCAGAAAATTGTTGCTTTTGCGTGTTGTGCATGCGGGCAGTACAAGCGCAGCGATCAGAATGCAATCATTGCGATTCGGCATTTTGATATTAAGATTATAACCAACGCATTTTGACAGGGGAATTAGAAAAGAAGATTGGAGGGCTTTGATATTACAAAATACGTCACGTTAAGTGGAGAAATGTTAAGGTCGAGTGAAGGTCATAGTTGTCGACCTTATTTCTCCCTTCCAGGAGCAACAACAAATAGCAGCATGGGGGGTGGGACTTGAGGAAGTGATTTATGCAAATCACGCTTGAAGGCCCACCCCTGCTTAATCAAAATATGGCACAAAGCAGTCAATCTCAATGCAGCTGCAGACCTCTGGGTGCAGAGGAGATTCTGCGGAGATTCGAAGTCGGATTTCTGTTGGATCGCTGCTGGATTCTAACCCCTGTGTGTGTGAGGGGAGGCTGCTCGTCTTGCACGCAAGGGACTTACAGTCGCAGGACCATACCTTAATATAGCCTCACCATTCTCATTTTAATGGGGATCTGGCTTAACCAATCCCTTACTGAACAATTAGCGTGCCTCCCCCAGCCCACCTTGTGTATGTGACATTTGTATTCCACCCGGTCAGGTTCTGCACGCTGCTGCGAAAATGCCATTTTCGACACAGCTAATTGTCGGCTGTGTGTATTCCTAAAAAGTCCACATTTGAAAATTCATGCCATAGACCCGACGCTCCCGACATGATCCAACGATCGGACAGGTTTGTGCAAGGAGGAGATGTAGTTTAGTAGGTTGGTCTTAGGGTTAGGCTGCGGGGAAGGGATGGAGCATAGAAAGGGAGTCTTAGGATTAGGCTGCAGTGAGGGGATGTAGTTTAATGGGGTAGTTTTAGGGGTAGGCTGCGGGGAGGGGATGGATGGGAGAAGGTGAGACTTAGGGTTAGGCTGTAGGGAAGAAATGCATAAGGGGAAGGTTAGGGTCAGGCCGCAGGGAAGGAACGGTTAGGGTTAGGTAATGGAAGGGGAGGGTTAGCATAAGGATTGAGTTTGTGGAAATACACCTGCTTGCGGCTGGACAAAAGTCCGTCCTTGGAAATGTGCTGTTGAAAACAGTTCTCAGCGAGGAAACACATCACTCCCTGTGCCATCCCACCGTCAGAAACACTTACATTAGGAAAGTCTGGATCTGGATGATGTGGAGGATCTGGAGGATGCATAGCTTTAAATTCAGCACCATCCTTAGCAGAGAGGGACCTAGGATAAAACCAAGGGTCCCCCTCTCCCTTCATCTGGATCATGTGCAGGTTTGGTGCTGCTGCAGTTTTAGTCTAGTGGTTTATAAATAGAGCTCAGCACTGACTGTTGTTTATAACCAACTAATGCTGCAAGCCACCAGCTTCATTCACAGAAACCTGGCCATCTGCTACAGTATATAAGTAATGCACCATTGCTCTGTATATGATGCTGCCAGGGAGTAGCAGTGGTTCCTGCCGACCTCCACCGCTACCACTCCCCAACAGCAAACACATACAAATCCACAAATGGCTACTAAGCAGACAGACGTGGCTTTGTGAATGAAGCTGGTGTGGCCCTGGTTCAAATAACCTAGAGGTGGTACTGTGTAAAAGAAGTTTACAATGTGTTAGAAAGCAGCGGCGGTGATTACCTTCACTCGCCGCCGTGCCTTGCTGGGCGTTCCTAGAGGAGCTGGTCTAGGTTCTGGCTCCCCATTTACGCTGGCTCTCTATTTCCTCCTCTCCTGCCCGTCCTTTGGTGCGGGTTATAGTGTGCTCTGCCTTTGCTAACCACTGCTGTTGGATTCTTCTTGTCTAGACCGTTGATTCTGCCCTCTTGTTCCTGCTCCCTGCCATTCACCCTCCTAGTTCCTTGCCTGTCTCTTGAGTGAGTGCTCCCTCGTCAGTCTATTGTTTGTTTCCATTCTTCTCTGTGTTTGTGCTTCTCCATCTGCACATATTGCATAGTATACCAGTGCTAAGTATTGCTGCACTTGTGCTACTCCAACTGTACATATTGTATTGCTGCACTAGTGCTACTCCTTCTGCATATTTCATTTGTTGTACTTAGTGCCTTCCATCTGCACTTAGAGTGATGCACACTGTGTGACCTCTCTAGCTCATACTTCTGCTCATTAGTGTGACCTTGACTGTACCCTTGTACTCCCTCATTTAGCCTCTGAGCTACGGTGTTTCTGGTATCTCAGTACCTTGTCTGCTACTGAACCTTCACCCCCGCAGTTGACCTTGACCAACTCCTATTCCCTGCCTCTTTGCTGTCTGCCTATTCTTGTGTGCCTCTACCTGCTCAACCTCTGGTGGGACCTCTTCCGTCTACCTACTCTCCTTAGTACGTGACTGTCCTCTGGAGGCCGCAACCTGCCATTGTTTTCGCAGCCAAGTCTATCACCACCATCAGGGACTATGGTGAAAACCGTGCAGTGGTTAGACTCCGCATCCTGGAGGTTCAGGATCGTAACAGAATGCAATCGTTTTCCCTTATTGCAAATGGAAACCAACCATGTTGTTTGAGTCTTCATCCATTCCATTGTCCCATTGTAAATAGGGACTATGGGCTGTATTGGCACTTGAGAGTGAGTTGGGTGTGGACAAATCCTAACCCTAACCCCTCCCCCATGCGACTGTCTGTACATGCTAGAGCTGGCCATATACTGGGACGATTGTCTATCCCAGCACGGACAATACCTCTCCCTGCCTTCCACCACCCTCCCCTGCTAATCTAAATCCCTCCCCCCTTCCACTTCTACCTAAACACTCCTTGAGGTGGCCATTAACACGCCTCCTTCTTCCCAAACTACTCCATGTAGTTTTTAAAGACCACACAGAGTCAATCTATGTGCCTAGATTGCGTAGTAGGTCATTTCGAGAGATTCCGCACTTAAGAAGCTGGAGCTTCTTAAGTGTGAATCAGGTCCTGTTATTTATTTTTTTTACATCACATCTTTAAGTTTTATGTAGGTTTCTTGAAGAAAAAAAAGTACTGACATATTTACAATAGTTTCGGCCCTTTCTCTCACCCCGGACCTCCAGTTTAATGTCAGTCATCAATCGAGGTCTCATTTAATTTTATATTTGTGACATCTAATGATAGACTTGTGTTACAACCTTGACTTTCATTCTCTGGCTTCTGACTGGACTGCGCAATGCTTGGAAGGACTATTGATCTGGAGTAGATGGACAGCTGGAGAGGGCCCTGTGTAATTTTACCAGCATATTCTTGGAAACCCAGTAACCCTTGTTGATGCTATATAGGTTACTTAAGTATAATATGTAATAGGAGTGTTGAAGCTTAGAGCTGCTACGTGAGCTACAAACAGTATCCAAGAATGATGAAAAATAAAAATCCATTTTACATTTTTTGAAGGTGATTTTTGTTTTCAAATAGAAAAAAAGAGTTATGCAATATTTAGGAAAATTACTTCTATTGTTTCACTAATAATTAAGGAGCATATTCAGAGAACCGTTTCTTTAAAAGAACGAAATTATACGCATGGCCGGTGCAGGCCACACCCCCTCACACCCATGACACTCCCCTCTCTCGGCCGTGCTGTCGGTGACTTCCACCTCCATAGACCACTTGTAACTTTCCGCGAGCAGTTGCGTGCGTATGTGTCCTCCGTACATGCGATTCTTTATAACCACGCCTCCATGTAATCATTTAAATGCCTCCCCCTACCCACTTTTATGTAAATTCCTCCGTGTGTCGGAGATGCGTGCGTATGTCACCAAGTGTGATTCACATGTATGTCCATGAGGCACTTACATGCGTATAGTCTACGTAAAGTACGGAAATAAACTTACTATGCATGCGCAGTTGAAACGTACCTAAAAATACGCACGCAACTCGCCGCAAAAACGGTTATCTGAATACGCCCCTATATAATTAAAGCCTGATCCAGAGTAAGATGTATGCACCGAAATGTAATGTATTTGGGCCAGATCCAGAACAACGCTTGCGAGCGAATTTACGCGTGGCGGAGACGTAAAATCGCCTTTTGGTAAGTACTGCGCATGCGCACCATAGAAAATACGCTCAGTAGCGTAGCGTAATTGTGAACGTATGGGCCATTCACGTATGTGTCACGTAAATACTTGTGGGCGTGCCAATTTTACGTTAGTCCCAATTACGTCTGAAATACGCTATGTAGGCGGGGGTTTGTATTTAAAGTGTACAGTATGGGCGTGCTTAGCTGCGTAAATATGTGTTGCCCATACGTACGTGTGCGGATCACTGCGGTTACGTTGCCAAAAGTTAAGGTAGGGTTTGGAAAGCGGATCTTGACAAATACGTACGTTCAAGAAGTGTGCCGAGGGGAGTGTATAGAAGGTACGCGCAGGAAAATACGCTACGTGAATAAACGTACGGCAAATGTAGTTCAGGATCTACCCCTTTGTGCGTACTTTCACATGCCTGGAACAGAAGTGCGTTAGTTAAGACTAGAGTAACATGCGACTGTCTGTACATGCTAGAGCTGGCCATATACCGGGACGATTGTCTATCCCAGCAGGTGGTGGCCCGATAAACGGGACAATTTCCCGTCAGGGAAAGGTCCCGTTATCGGCATCTTACACCTCACCAGCAGTTCAAAACTGGCTGGGTCAGAATGACCTTAGTGAAATAGGGCCGATCTCAACAGGGACCCACACCCGTTAGTCAATGTCACCAAATTTCATCAAAACAATAAACAACAATCAAACTGCAACGGAAACAAAGCCGTAAATATAAAGGATCATCAAAAACAGCCCGTCCATGTTTCTTAAGTCTCTTTGGAACGTTTATGTAACAAGTCTGCAGACCACTGCGACCCAGCCGAGAGAGAGAGAGAGAGAGGGACTCGAACAAATGTTTCTCATGACATAGCTGGAGGTTATTTTATTTATTATTTTTTTCTGGGATTTCGGCATCAGGAATGCACGGCCCTGTAAAAACATTATAATTTAGTTGGCCGCTCAGTAAATTTGGAGTCAGATCTTCTACTTACAACTTAGGAGGAAAAACAACAACTTCCGCACTACTGGAAACATCAAACGACTCTCTTTGCACAATTCCCCGGCTGGTCTCTTGGGGAATCCCTGACTCATAATCTTTCCACTGGTTAATGTACAGTCTTGGGCTTGAGAAACGAAAAAAAAAAAAAAATTCCATGTTTTATTTTGTTACGACTACAGCAAAAATCCTCAACAAGCAGAATGAATTGAACATTTCAAGCATGACTTAAAAATACATTCCCCACTAGTCACCGAGATCTGCTCCCTATTTGTCACTGACACCTTGGAGAGCAGTGAGCATTAATAATGTATTGGGTGGCAGGAATGTATTATCAACTAACCTTGCGAGGAAATCTGCCGGGGACCCAGCGGAGCCGTAAAAATGGGAATCATATCTGCCCGGCACCTTATTTATAGGAGAAGATTTTTGGAGAGTGGTTAGGTGTGCCTGTAACCATGAATCACCGTGAGCTGAGGTTAAAAGTCTCACAATGAGGCCATAATTGAGTTCATTGATCAAATTCTGGAACCGTTCCTTAGTTTGCTGCCTTGTATCTTATCTTCTGCTGGAGATACCTGTAATATCAGATACTCACTAAGGAAATTATATGAACATCATGTTTCACGCTTTGTCTTTCTTTTTCCTATACAAAACCGTATTCACAAATACAGGACTAGATCCAAACTTAAGTACAGACAGAGCGACAGAGTGATCCCAAATTGCGTATGTGCCAGGGTAGTACTCTCCCTTCATGCTAACAACACTTCCGTACCCTGCAATCTACCGTAACTTTTACACCCCTGCCCACGTGAAATAGGGATGGTGCGTATTGAAGGACAATACAAAAGCGCTTACCAGGGGCGTTTCTAGAAATGAAGGGGCCCGTGTGCAGACCCCCACACTGATGGTCTTCCTAGTGGCTCATAAAGAGGTTTGCATAACTTGGCGCGAACCGTGTCCCCATGGCGGTGCCTGTGCACTGTATGTAGAATGTATTGTTGAACCAGAAATAGTTATTGTTCAGTATGAACTCTATTCCTTGTAAGATGAAGTCTCTCTGGGCTGGATGTATTGAGTCGTCTCATGAAAGGATATGCTGTATACTTTCTAGTCCTTGTTCATGATTGATTACGGTGTATAGTGAAGTCATGTCGCTTGAAGCTAAACACATGTCTTCTTGTCAATCTATCTTGTCTAGTGTGTTGAGGATTTCTGTTGTGTAACAAATGGCTGCAGGAATCGGTCAATATATTGTGAGAGGTTGCTGGTGAGTGATTGTATGCCGGATATTATAGGTTGGCCTGGGGGGGTTTGTTTTGTGTTTATGTACCTTTGTAAACTGTATAATTGCAGTGTCATGTTATTGGTGGGGTCCTTGTCCAAGTGATCGTAGGTGTCAGTGTCCCCTAGGATACGGTTGGCCTCTGTGTTGTATGTTACAGTGTCCATTATGACAATCCCCCCTCCCTTGTCTGCTGCTTCGATAACAATGGACCGTATTCAGAATTAAGAGTGTTTTCCGTGCGTTCGTAATAGATCCGTACGTTCATACAAAATAAGTACGTTTTGCAAAATGAATACATTTTGGAACACTTCCGTGTTGTGAAAGCAGTCTTATCATTAGCGTGTGTATATGTGACGGAAGTTAAACGTTCGCAAATACAACCGCACGTCTGCCGCATTACCACACCCAGTTTTTGCTATTTACATTCCGATTGACGCCTACTTATTAATAATCCGTCTGATCTTTTATGTTCGTACGCATTTTTGACGTACGGAAATTACTTACGCTTCGTATCTCCATGGTCTGCACATGCGCCCTGAATAGAAATCACTTACGCATTTTGCGTGCGAAAATTACCAGACGTTCTTAATTCTAACACGGTCCAGAGTCCAGGATCGTGCATTCCGATACGTAACTAACGTGTGTTCGCAGACGCATAAGCCAGCCTGATGCAGCTTCCTTCACAGGGAAACGAACAGGTAAGTAAATAGACCCCATATGTCTCTCCACCCATTCCCTTCCACGGAACGCCTCCCTTCCTTCAAGTGTTCGCTGCAGGGAGTTGCGATCCGATCTGGATCTTCGTAATTGCGCGTGCATTTGTTTTTGACATGTGCAGTGGGGAGAAACGTAGAGACACACTATGCCATATTCAAGGGCACTGTGGGCCTGACCCAGACCTACGCCGATGCGCTGTGCTTAGTAAAGCACAGCGTATCAGCATGTACTTCCCGCAACACTCCCCCCTTGTCCCAGCGTATTTTCCCTCGCTTATGCCGGCTGAAGGCTACCCTAACTTCAGCCGGCGTAACCTCCCTCATTAAACTACCTCCCCCCGCCTACCTACACTAACATTTGCGTAGTAACGGCGAGGGACGCCCCCACAGCTGTTATTATGCTGACACTACGGATGCCCGATCCTAGATCAACATCTGGCCGGTGCATGCGCAGATTGGCCTTTCAGCGTATTACCACCGGGCAGCGTAGGTCTGGATCAGGCCCTATGTGTACGCTTCGTTCAGAATCAGCCGCTACAGAATAATGCAGGTTCTTTGTAAATAAGGGATATTAATAATAGCAATTTGCTGCGGTATAATAGGGCTACACATGAAAGAATATACGCAGGATGGTTATCATTCCTTGCACAAAACATCTAAAGTCATCTGTAAGTGGGAAATACATTCCCTGACACATAGGCTTCCAGATGACTTCAGAACCAGGCGATTACATTACAGGCATCATGCATTAGCATTTAGTAGCAGATTGGCTTGTGAGATCTTCTTGACTTTTTACATTATAGTGTAATTGTTGTCTAGTGTTATGATAATTCAGACACCTGTGTAAATGTGAACCTCTCATTGTGCTGTTCCTGGGGAAAGAAAAACACATTGTATGGTTTTCTTTGCAGAATGTGGATATAACTGACAAGTCGTAAAAATGTAAGTGCATTAAATTTCCCATTGCTGATAAAAACCTTATCATACTCCTTTATTGTGTATCAGTATTCAGCAGACAACATTGCTTTCCAGAGGTTAACATGCGATACCGAGAAAATTCTGCTTACCTGGGATAATGCAACCTTTTAATAAAATACGTGACGAGCAACACAAAGCCTGGATTCTTTATCTTTAATGGAAACTGTTTTTGTAAGAGACTAATGAATGCAATTAATCGACTTTATTTCTTGTGCAAAATATCATTTAATTTATATTATTACAATGCATAGTTTATGCTAATTTACTGTAAATTATCGGTTGCAGTCTCCGGTCCGATGGCCCGCTTTGCCAAATAGAGACAGCCGAAAGTTACTTTTCGGCTGTCTCTATTAGGAATAGGGGGCCATTTTAGAATTGTTTATTATGAATGGGTGAGTGTGTGATCGGAATACTCGCACATTCATTTTCACAGACCCGTCGGATGACAGCTACGGAGAGGTGAGCAACCCTCTCCGGGGCATTTTAGTATTGGGGCGGTTAGGGTTAGGAGCTCAAGAAGGGGAGGGTTAGGGTTAGGACCATAGAAGGGGAGGGTTAGGGTCAGGCTGCTTGGAGGGGGGGTCTTAGGGTTAGGCTATAGAGAAGGGAGTATTAGGGTCAGGCTAGGGAGAAGGGAGGGTTAGGGTCAGGCTGCTGTACTATGCTGTCCATCCCTGCCTTGTATGTCTGTACTGTGTATTATTATGTACTATGCTGTCCATCCCTGCCTTGTATGTCTGTACTGTGTATTATTATGTACTATGCTGTCCATCCCTGCCTTGTATGTCTGTACTGTGTATTATTATGTACTATGCTGTCCATCCCTGCCTTGTATGTCTGTACTGTGTATTATTATGTACTATGCTGTCCATCCCTGCCTTGTATGTCTGTACTGTGTATTATTATGTACTATGCTGTCCATCCCTGCCTTGTATGTCTGTACTGTGTATTATTATGTACTATGCTGTCCATCCCTGCCTTGTATGTCTGTACTGTGTATTATTATGTACTATGCTGTCCATCCCTGCCTTGTATGTCTGTACTGTGTATTATTATGTACTATGCTGTCCATCCCTGCCTTGTATGTCTGTACTGTGTATTATTATGTACTATGCTGTCCATCCCTGCCTTGTATGTCTGTACTGTGTATTATTATGTACTATGCTGTCCATCCCTGCCTTGTATGTCTGTACTGTGTATTATTATGTACTATGCTGTCCATCCCTGCCTTGTATGTCTGTACTGTGTATTATTATGTACTATGCTGTCCATCCCTGCCTTGTATGTCTGTACTGTGTATTATTATGTACTATGCTGTCCATCCCTGCCTTGTATGTCTGTACTGTGTATTATTATGTACTATGCTGTCCATCCCTGCCTTGTATGTCTGTACTGTGTATTATTATGTACTATGCTGTCCATCCCTGCCTTGTATGTCTGTACTGTGTATTATTATGTACTATGCTGTCCATCCCTGCCTTGTATGTCTGTACTGTGTATTATTATGTACTATGCTGTCCATCCCTGCCTTGTATGTCTGTACTGTGTATTATTATGTACTATGCTGTCCATCCCTGCCTTGTATGTCTGTACTGTGTATTATTATGTACTATGCTGTCCATCCCTGCCTTGTATGTCTGTACTGTGTATTATTATGTACTATGCTGTCCATCCCTGCCTTGTATGTCTGTACTGTGTATTATTATGTACTATGCTGTCCATCCCTGCCTTGTATGTCTGTACTGTGTATTATTATGTACTATGCTGTCCATCCCTGCCTTGTATGTCTGTACTGTGTATTATTATGTACTATGCTGTCCATCCCTGCCTTGTATGTCTGTACTGTGTATTATTATGTACTATGCTGTCCATCCCTGCCTTGTATGTCTGTACTGTGTATTATTATGTACTATGCTGTCCATCCCTGCCTTGTATGTCTGTACTGTGTATTATTATGTACTATGCTGTCCATCCCTGCCTTGTATGTCTGTACTGTGTATTATTATGTACTATGCTGTCCATCCCTGCCTTGTATGTCTGTACTGTGTATTATTATGTACTATGCTGTCCATCCCTGCCTTGTATGTCTGTACTGTGTATTATTATGTACTATGCTGTCCATCCCTGCCTTGTATGTCTGTACTGTGTATTATTATGTACTATGCTGTCCATCCCTGCCTTGTATGTCTGTACTGTGTATTATTATGTACTATGCTGTCCATCCCTGCCTTGTATGTCTGTACTGTGTATTATTATGTACTATGCTGTCCATCCCTGCCTTGTATGTCTGTACTGTGTATTATTATGTACTATGCTGTCCATCCCTGCCTTGTATGTCTGTACTGTGTATTATTATGTACTATGCTGTCCATCCCTGCCTTGTATGTCTGTACTGTGTATTATTATGTACTATGCTGTCCATCCCTGCCTTGTATGTCTGTACTGTGTATTATTATGTACTATGCTGTCCATCCCTGCCTTGTATGTCTGTACTGTGTATTATTATGTACTATGCTGTCCATCCCTGCCTTGTATGTCTGTACTGTGTATTATTATGTACTATGCTGTCCATCCCTGCCTTGTATGTCTGTACTGTGTATTATTATGTACTATGCTGTCCATCCCTGCCTTGTATGTCTGTACTGTGTATTATTATGTACTATGCTGTCCATCCCTGCCTTGTATGTCTGTACTGTGTATTATTATGTACTATGCTGTCCATCCCTGCCTTGTATGTCTGTACTGTGTATTATTATGTACTATGCTGTCCATCCCTGCCTTGTATGTCTGTACTGTGTATTATTATGTACTATGCTGTCCATCCCTGCCTTGTATGTCTGTACTGTGTATTATTATGTACTATGCTGTCCATCCCTGCCTTGTATGTCTGTACTGTGTATTATTATGTACTATGCTGTCCATCCCTGCCTTGTATGTCTGTACTGTGTATTATTATGTACTATGCTGTCCATCCCTGCCTTGTATGTCTGTACTGTGTATTATTATGTACTATGCTGTCCATCCCTGCCTTGTATGTCTGTACTGTGTATTATTATGTACTATGCTGTCCATCCCTGCCTTGTATGTCTGTACTGTGTATTATTATGTACTATGCTGTCCATCCCTGCCTTGTATGTCTGTACTGTGTATTATTATGTACTATGCTGTCCATCCCTGCCTTGTATGTCTGTACTGTGTATTATTATGTACTATGCTGTCCATCCCTGCCTTGTATGTCTGTACTGTGTATTATTATGTACTATGCTGTCCATCCCTGCCTTGTATGTCTGTACTGTGTATTATTATGTACTATGCTGTCCATCCCTGCCTTGTATGTCTGTACTGTGTATTATTATGTACTATGCTGTCCATCCCTGCCTTGTATGTCTGTACTGTGTATTATTATGTACTATGCTGTCCATCCCTGCCCTGTATGTCTGTACTGTATATTATTATGTACTATGCTGTCCATCCCTGTCCTGTATGTCTGTAGTGTATATTATTATGTACTATGCTGTCCATCCCTGTCCTGTATGTCTGTAGTGTATATTATTATGTACTATGCCGTCCATCCCTGTTCTGTATTTAATAATAACAAATGCTCAGTGTGTTTGCAAAGGACCTCTTGCGTAAGTCGCTGACATTATTCCTTTTGGCTCCGGTCCTCTATTATTTGACAAGAACTTCCTTTGGTTCTGAAGCAGTTAAGTTTCAGTGAGATTCAAGGCTATGTGTCGTTAGGAAGCGTTTATCTCATTATACTTGTGTAATACTTTTAATATACTTGCTTTTCCTTACTGTTTGTACAGCAACTGACGTTATACTACAGGCCTGTGTAATTTACTGTGTTGCTAAGTCTTGGTGCATAGTGTTTTGTTCCCGCAAGCATCAAACCTTTTGTAATTATCATATATTGGAAAAAATAAAACAGGTATTGTATGAAAAGATTACCGCTGTTCACTCTTGCAGTGTACCATTTACATATTTTATTAAAAACCATAATTTCTTGCAAAAGGTAATATTGTATTTTATGAAAACAATCTTCATGATCCCGCACAGCACTCAGCAGATGAATGCGATAACAGGAAGCTGAAATAATGAGACAGGAGACACCGTTTTCCAGCTTTTTAATTGAGGAACAAATTATTTCATAGAGCCTCATTAGTTTTTCCCATAGATTCTAATGACAAGGTGTAAACTTTTGCACGTTAAACAGTTTAATTAATCAGGTAGTAATGAAGTTGGGCGATACCTGAGTGTTGGCGCATCATATATTCGCAGATCTTAATAATGTGTTTTAATAGCCAAAAATCCGGTGCAGCAAGTGAAAATTCAAGTTATCCTAGTAATAATCTATATGTTTTTTTAAATTGCTATTTCACTTTGTGTATACATATACAGCTCCTAATTATGTTACCTGATTTGCTAATTGTTGCATATATATATATTCAGGAGTGGAACTACCTTTGGTGCAACAGGCGCAGCAGCACCAGGGCCCATGCTGATACAAGGGTCCACAGCCGTCATCACCGCCGGGTTACCTGGGATATCATCAGGGCCAAAGCGTATTTTTTGCACCTGGGCCCACAACTCACTAGTTCCCCTTCTGTAATTATTCAAACCCACATTTCATATATTTGATTAGAAGCACGACCTTGTGTATTCTGGTTACTTACTGTTACTAGTTTGCTTTAGGAGCCTGACCCCTCCCCAATATGGCCGCTGCACACTTTCAAATGGAGAAATGTCATGTTGTTACAGACCTCCTGAGTACACATATTGCAAACAGAGAGGGACTCACCTACAGGAGGTGCCTTGGCGCTGGGCAGATGAGCTTAACCCAATATAGCTAAATTGTGACCTAAACCTCCTTTTTATGTACGTGCTGACACATAGGGCCAGATTTACTAAGCTGCGGCAGGGGAAAAGTGGAGATGTTGTTTATAGCAACCAATCAGATTCTAGTTCTCACTTTCCCATTACATACTAGAGAATGTCAGCTAGAATATGATTGGCTGTAATGGGCAACATCTCCTTTTTTCCCAACCTGCAGCTAGATAGAAGCACAACCTGGTGTGTTCATTCATATATATATTAAGAGAAAATAGAGGAAAAAACCTGGGAGGCGTCTAATAGTGCAGTATATTAACTTTAGTTGACCACCACCTCTGTTGTAAGTTCACCACAAAAACTGCATGTGTACCAGAAATCATCTATCAAGGAGCTCAAAACAAGTTTTTTCATTTTCCAGACAGTCCGGGGCATATTTATCACCAGGAAAGATATTTGGATGCTAGAGAGAAATATAACATCTAGTGCAATATTGTCATATTAAATTAAATTTATTCAATTTATTAAATTTAACAAAATATATGCATACAATAAGAAAGTATTTAAAAAGCTTATCTGAAGGTCTGCTTTAGACCATACTGCAAGTTTCACCACACTGCATGAACAACCCAACGCGTTTCGTCTGTGGATTGACCTTAGGACTTCATATTATATATATAATATCAGTGTAATCAGAGATATTGCAAGTCTGCAAATGTGTTTCCACTTATCCATTGCTCTGGGGTTCAGGTTGACCTGACTTCAGAATATGGTGCAACATAACAACAGTGTGGGGCACATTTTTCCAGACCAGCGTAACATGGTGTCACAGAGACTATAATTATTGTCTCCCAGCAAAGACATCTGCTCGCTTTACCTGTATGCAATATTGAGACGCAGAGGGCGAGGCTGTGATACTGTGATATGACTGCACTCCTCCCCTTTTGATGGAAAAAGGTGACATTCATGTGACATTTGTATGCTATCTCTATTTAGCTTTGTTTTGTCTTAGTTTCTTCCAAAATAAAATAAAAAAGATGGTTAGGTTCGGTTAATTATCTCCTGTCTAAACTTGACCATGTTTGGGAAATTCTTTTAAAAATTCACTAAGAATGTTGTATGTGTAACCTGTATCTGTGTCACTAATTGTATATGTAACTATTGCCTTTGTACAGTGCTGCAGATACCTTATAAATAAATGATAATGATGATGATGATAAT
>WWET01000749.1:536173-562082 GCA_011038615.1 Limnodynastes dumerilii | reverse complement strand
CTAACGGGCGTACAGACTACGCGAACGTACGCAGCTTAGCACGCCCATACTGTACACTTTAAATACCCCCCTCCGCCTACTTCACGTAATTCGCACGTAATCTTCGCTAACGTATTTTTGGCACGCCCACACGTAATTACATACGTTCGCAATACGTGAATTCTCCTTACGTTAGAAAATACGCTACGCGAATTAGCGTATTTTCTGCGGTGCGCATGCGCAGTACGCTCTAAACTGCGAATTTACGTGTATACCACACGTAAATTCGCAGAAAAACGTACAGCAGGATCTGCCCCAATGTGTGTAAATGCTAGGAGCTTAGGAAATAAAATCCCTGTAATTATTGCAATAATGGCAAGGGATAATCTGGATATTGTGGGAATCACAGAATCATAGTGCAATGAAAATCATGAGTGGGACCTAGCTATACCGGGTTATAATTTATTTAGAAAGGATAGAGCAGGAAAAATTGGGGGAGGCATATCAATGTATTTTAAGGAAGGGTTAAATTCAACTTTAATAGAGAGTATTGGAGAAAAACTGAGGCACTTTGGGTAACCATAGAAACCCATGGGGTTATTTTTGTTATGACGTGATATATAGGCCACCAGGGCAAAAGGAGGAAATGGACAATGTCCTATTGCAAGACATTGTAAAAATGGCATTTAAAGGGGAGGTAATAATCATGGGGGATTTTAATCTACCGGATGTAAACTGGGATGAGTCTTCAGCAAGCTCCACTAGAAGTGGTAACATTTTAAATTCATTACAAGGAGTGTCCCTTAAGCAACTGGGGAGAAAGCCCACTCGCAAAGAGGTCATCTTAGATTTGGTACTTACAAATGGTGACAGAATCTCAGAAGTAATGTGGGTGAGATCCTAGGATCCAGTGACCATCAAGCAGTATGGTTTAGTATAATGACTGAGAGAGAAACGTGCCACACAAAGACAAGGGTGCTAGACTTTAGGAAGGCAGATTTTGTGGAAATGGGGAAATGTGTAAGTGATTCTTTGGCAGAGTGGAGACACATGAAAGGAAAACAGGAGCAGTGGGCAAAATTTGGCAGAAAGAGAGAAGTAGTGATGCTCCCTTATAGATTGTTGGTACGACCTCACCTAGAATACTGAGTAGAAAGACATAAACACATTAGAGACTGTGCAAAGAAGAGCAATTAAATTGGTCCATGGCCTGTGTCACAAAACACACCAAGAAAGGCTAGAGGAACTAAACATGTATAGCTTGGGGCAGAGAAGGGAGAGGGGGATATGATAGTAGCTTTCAAATATATCAAGGGTTGTGATCGGCTAGAGGAGGGTGGCATTTTTCAAAGGAAAAAGTGTAATAGAACACGAGGGCATAAATATATACCGGAGAGTGATAGATTCAGAGGAAATGTGCGGAAAAATGATTAACTGAAAGGGTGATAGATAAGTGGAATAGCCTCCCATCTGAGGTGGTTGAGGCCAATACAGTAGACCAATTTAAACATGCTTGGGATAAATATAAGGATATCCTAAATCTCAAACTAAATTGAGGCTAAATAGGTCTAGGGTCAGTATAGAGTCTAGTATAGTTTTTTTTATTATTATTAACTATTATTATTATTTTATTATTATTATTATTTTTATTCCTAGCACAAGCATTCACAGCAATGGGTTGTATTTAGACCTAAATAGCCATGATTATATGTGTTTTGGGTACACATAGTGTGAAGGAACACAGAGCTATGCTATCGGTATATGTTCGACCCTTGACCAAATGCCCCAATCGCAGTTCGAAAATCAGGATAATCATGCAAAAAAAGATAGATAATTTGTTATAATTTGTGAAAATGATAATAAAACCTAAATGAAGAATGATATTATTACAATAAAAGTGTGATCACAATATAAAACATTGCACTAACATATTATCATTTTTTACTTTGGGTAAGTTACATTATTGATGCTTTTAGGCCATTGTCTAAGAGTCTTGCAGTTTGTGGTAGCAGCTGGTCAATGAAAGCTTATTATCAAATTCTTGAAAAAAATAGGTTTTAGAGCCTAAGCTAGCAGAGAGAAATACTGCTTCCACGTTTAACATTGATTTTCGGAACATTGATATTTTTCATTTTCAGCTATAGCCTATATGTGGAAACAATGGAAAACAGTTACTACAGATATTGCAGGAGTTATACATATTGCAGACCCGAGAGCATTTCTGGTTACATTCCTACTGGACTATGTGTGGATACGTGTATTGTCTTCTGTTTCACATTCATGACTTTCTGCATTGTGCTGTGTGCATCTAGCTTCCTCCAGTGAAAGCCTCTGGGTGTTAATCTTCTGCACTGAAACTATATTGATATGTTAGGTGAAATACAGAAAAGGAAACATTCCTCAGGCCTTGGTTGCTCTTTAATGTGGAGATGTGCCTGTTTTCTAAATGTTTTATTCTCACTCGCTTTACTTGGTGTTTTTATCTTAATAAAGTATCCCTCTGTAATTTAAATTACAAAAAACAAAACTGCATATTCAGGTTTGTTGAGGGAAATGAATATGTCCTAAAGGCAAGCAAGATTGTCACATGAATTCAGCAGAATGCTACATTTACCATACATTATATGAATTAGATTTTATTTGCAAGCGGTGACATCATCATTATCATCGGTAACACACTAATATTATAGTTACCTATTGATTTGTTTTACAAGCTGTTCTCGGTGGAACTTAAGGATCGGTAAATACCCATAGTTAAATGACACCACACAAGACAATTCTTATAAATTATAGTATTTAATAAAGAATTAAGCAAAATACATGAATAATACTTAGCTTCAGCTGGTAGTTATTGCTTAATAATGATTAACAGGTTTCGAGGGGCCCCTATCTCGATTGTTGTTGAGCTGGAAAAGGTCAGCGGATACTTCTGCGCTTACTCAGGTCAGTTATGTACAAAGCCTGGGTCACTTCTGCATTCAGTCAGGTCAGTTACGTTCAAAGCATGGATACCCCTGCACTTAGTCAGATCAGTTTCGTTCATAGCCCAGATCACTCCTGTATTAAGTCAGGTGAGTCCCGTATGAAGCCAGTGAGCTGATTTTGTGCCAAGTCTTTTATACCCTGACAACAACAGAGCCGAAACTCCCTAGCTTATTAGGTTATAATCATGTTTTAAGCAAGTTAATTGGTACTACTTATCTAACTACTTTCTACATTCCACTTATGAGCAGTATAAACTAGCATGTTAGTGTCACGTACCCTTTGCTCTCACCAAGCTGCCTTATCAACATGTCTTGGCCTTGAACGTCTGGTTCTACACAGTATTAATAACACGTTTTCATAAAAGAACATTAAAAATGGAGAACAGCAGCCATTTTAGGCTCCATTTTAGGTTCCTTAGTCCTTTTTTGCTCTTGCCATTACCACCATGGTACATTTAAGTGCAGATTGATTTTTTTGAACCCTCATCTTATATATTAACACCAGCTTTCTAATTTGATACTCCTATTTCTCCACACCATTTGGCAGCATTAACACTCCTTAAAGATCTGTCTGGAGATAAGCAATAATCGGATTTATCTATGTTTTTTACCAGAACTTTCATTTTGTAATATATTTAAGATTTTATTAGCTCTCTATACTGGATTTATAGGTCCTATGTTTTATCCATTGATTTATATTTTATAAATTTTTATTTATTTTTGTGTTTTATTTGTTATAATAAATTTGTTTACATCTAATTAGGCATTTTATTATTGTTTAAGTTCTAGTATGATTATGTGATTTCCATCTAGCACAGTACTTGTTTTGATAGATATTTTATGTTTTGTAGGGTTGGCTCCCTTAGTGCAGCAGCTGATGGTTAATAGACTCATTTATATTTATATTTAAATCTTTGTCAGATTTCTTTTGGCGCCTCTTGGGATTTATTTGTCTGTTTCTTTTTAGCCATTTTAGGCTGCCTGGACACACAAGCCTTTAACAAAACTAAGAATTACAGGCTGATGATTTTAGGGTAGCACCAGCTTTGAAGCTACTGTTGTCAGCTCATTATGCATTGCCCAAGAATTTTAAGATAAACAAGTGCTTTTTAGACAGGGGTGAAGTAAAATGACAGGCTTGGGTTTGCTGGGCAACAGCCAGGCAAGGTTAAGTGTTTTAGGGCCAATTTCAGAGATCCGTTTTCCTGGCCAGTTCCGTGAGTATTTTTAGGTACGTTTCAACTGCGCATGCGTAGTAACTTTTTGTTACGCAATTAACGTTGATGATATGCGCGGAAGTGCCTTACGGACGGACCTGTGAATCGTCCGGATATGCGACGGAAAAATACGCACAGGAGAATTTAAATAAAAATGGGCGGAGGAGAAAGTTAAGAAAAGTGGGTGCGATTAACAAGATACGCACGGACGCAGGACATATACGCACGGAATGCCACACGGAAAGTGTGGTCTATGGAGGTGTAAGTTTCCGAGAGCAAGATTAGCAAGGGGAGTGACTGGGGTTTTGGTGGGTGTTCCTTGCTCTGTTTGTGCGTATATTTGCGGATTGATTGGGACACGGATCTCTGAATACGGCCCATAGTCATTTAGACAATACAAGTAACTGAAGTGGTCCCAATGTCCTTTCTCTTCTTTCTTGGTTTCCCATCCCTCACTCCCTCCCTTGTTTAGTAGTGTAATGATCAGTAGGATTTTTCTGCCAGATGCGGTATGATTGGCTGGTAGAAGTGATGGTTAGGTGTGTGGCACAAGGGAAAGCTGAAGGTTGTGGTCAGAAAGAACATAACCTACTTTTGGAAAGTCGATGTGACACCATGCCTGGTGTTTGGTTCCATTCTGCCACCTTCTGGAGACTGGGATGTGCATATTGGTGCCTGGGACAACTCAGGTGTTTAAATTCAGCAATGAATTACTTGTCAATCCAATGCTACATTATCTGCAGATTCATATGAATTATAATAAGTACTCGCACTAACTGAGGGGGCGAATAGAACCAAATATGTCACAATATCTTTTGTGGAAAATTATCCATTTAATACTTGGTGCTGCTAAGTATCACAAATAAAGTCAAAACATGAAATAGAGGAAAGCATGGACTGGATTGTGCGCACTCTGTCTCTTCATAAACCCCAATATATATATATATATATATATATATATATATCTTGGGTATAAAACTTTTGTTTTAAAAACATTAAAATGCGAAATATTAAAAGCAAGTGAATAGGAATCATGTAAGTGAAATTAAAATCAATGGATAAAAGAAACCTGTGTAGCTCCAGCTCTGCAATCCAGCTCCAGTTTTGCAATCCAGCTCCAGCTCTGCAATCCAGCTCCAGTTTTGCAATCCAGCTCCAGCTCTGCAATCCAGCTCCAGTTTTGCAATCCAGCTCCAGCTCTGCAATCCAGCTCCAGTTTTGCAATCCAGCTCCAGCTCTGCAATCCAGCTCCAGTTTTGCAATCCAGCTCCAGCTCTGCAATCCAGCTCCAGTTTTGCAATCCAGCTCCAGCTCTGCAATCCAGCTCCAGTTTTGCAATCCAGCTCCAGCTCTGCAATCCAGCTCCAGTTTTGCAATCCAGCTCCAGCTCTGCAATCCAGCTCCAGTTTTGCAATCCAGCTCCAGCTCTGCAATCCAGCTCCAGTTTTGCAATCCAGCTCCAGCTCTGCAATCCAGCTCCAGTTTTGCAATCCAGCTCCAGCTCTGCAATCCAGCTCCAGTTTTGCAATCCAGCTCCAGCTCTGCAATCCAGCTCCAGTTTTGCAATCCAGCTCCAGCTCTGCAATCCAGCTCCAGTTTTGCAATCCAGCTCCAGCTCTGCAATCCAGCTCCAGTTTTGCAATCCAGCTCCAGCTCTGCAATCCAGCTCCAGTTTTGCAATCCAGCTCCAGCTCTGCAATCCAGCTCCAGTTTTGCAATCCAGCTCCAGCTCTGCAATCCAGCTCCAGTTTTGCAATCCAGCTCCAGCTCTGCAATCCAGCTCCAGTTTTGCAATCCAGCTCCAGCTCTGCAATCCAGCTCCAGTTTTGCAATCCAGCTCCAGCTCTGCAATCCAGCTCCAGTTTTGCAATCCAGCTCCAGCTCTGCAATCCAGCTCCAGTTTTGCAATCCAGCTCCAGCTCTGCAATCCAGCTCCAGTTTTGCAATCCAGCTCCAGCTCTGCAATCCAGCTCCAGTTTTGCAATCCAGCTCCAGCTCTGCAATCCAGCTCCAGTTTTGCAATCCAGCTCCAGCTCTGCAATCCAGCTCCAGTTTTGCAATCCAGCTCCAGCTCTGCAATCCAGCTCCAGTTTTGCAATCCAGCTCCAGCTCTGCAATCCAGCTCCAGTTTTGCAATCCAGCTCCAGCTCTGCAATCCAGCTCCAGTTTTGCAATCCAGCTCCAGCTCTGCAATCCAGCTCCAGTTTTGCAATCCAGCTCCAGCTCTGCAATCCAGCTCCAGTTTTGCAATCCAGCTCCAGCTCTGCAATCCAGCTCCAGTTTTGCAATCCAGCTCCAGCTCTGCAATCCAGCTCCAGTTTTGCAATCCAGCTCCAGCTCTGCAATCCAGCTCCAGTTTTGCAATCCAGCTCCAGCTCTGCAATCCAGCTCCAGTTTTGCAATCCAGCTCCAGCTCTGCAATCCAGCTCCAGTTTTGCAATCCAGCTCCAGCTCTGCAATCCAGCTCCAGTTTTGCAATCCAGCTCCAGCTCTGCAATCCAGCTCCAGTTTTGCAATCCAGCTCCAGCTCTGCAATCCAGCTCCAGTTTTGCAATCCAGCTCCAGCTCTGCAATCCAGCTCCAGTTTTGCAATCCAGCTCCAGCTCTGCAATCCAGCTCCAGTTTTGCAATCCAGCTCCAGCTCTGCAATCCAGCTCCAGTTTTGCAATCCAGCTCCAGCTCTGCAATCCAGCTCCAGTTTTGCAATCCAGCTCCAGCTCTGCAATCCAGCTCCAGTTTTGCAATCCAGCTCCAGCTCTGCAATCCAGCTCCAGTTTTGCAATCCAGCTCCAGCTCTGCAATCCAGCTCCAGTTTTGCAATCCAGCTCCAGCTCTGCAATCCAGCTCCAGTTTTGCAATCCAGCTCCAGCTCTGCAATCCAGCTCCAGTTTTGCAATCCAGCTCCAGCTCTGCAATCCAGCTCCAGTTTTGCAATCCAGCTCCAGCTCTGCAATCCAGCTCCAGTTTTGCAATCCAGCTCCAGCTCTGCAATCCAGCTCCAGTTTTGCAATCCAGCTCCAGCTCTGCAATCCAGCTCCAGTTTTGCAATCCAGCTCCAGCTCTGCAATCCAGCTCCAGTTTTGCAATCCAGCTCCAGCTCTGCAATCCAGCTCCAGTTTTGCAATCCAGCTCCAGCTCTGCAATCCAGCTCCAGTTTTGCAATCCAGCTCCAGCTCTGCAATCCAGCTCCAGTTTTGCAATCCAGCTCCAGCTCTGCAATCCAGCTCCAGTTTTGCAATCCAGCTCCAGCTCTGCAATCCAGCTCCAGTTTTGCAATCCAGCTCCAGCTCTGCAATCCAGCTCCAGTTTTGCAATCCAGCTCCAGCTCTGCAATCCAGCTCCAGTTTTGCAATCCAGCTCCAGCTCTGCAATCCAGCTCCAGTTTTGCAATCCAGCTCCAGCTCTGCAATCCAGCTCCAGTTTTGCAATCCAGCTCCAGCTCTGCAATCCAGCTCCAGTTTTGCAATCCAGCTCCAGCTCTGCAATCCAGCTCCAGTTTTGCAATCCAGCTCCAGCTCTGCAATCCAGCTCCAGTTTTGCAATCCAGCTCCAGCTCTGCAATCCAGCTCCAGTTTTGCAATCCAGCTCCAGCTCTGCAATCCAGCTCCAGTTTTGCAATCCAGCTCCAGCTCTGCAATCCAGCTCCAGTTTTGCAATCCAGCTCCAGCTCTGCAATCCAGCTCCAGTTTTGCAATCCAGCTCCAGCTCTGCAATCCAGCTCCAGTTTTGCAATCCAGCTCCAGCTCTGCAATCCAGCTCCAGTTTTGCAATCCAGCTCCAGCTCTGCAATCCAGCTCCAGTTTTGCAATCCAGCTCCAGCTCTGCAATCCAGCTCCAGTTTTGCAATCCAGCTCCAGCTCTGCAATCCAGCTCCAGTTTTGCAATCCAGCTCCAGCTCTGCAATCCAGCTCCAGTTTTGCAATCCAGCTCCAGCTCTGCAATCCAGCTCCAGTTTTGCAATCCAGCTCCAGCTCTGCAATCCAGCTCCAGTTTTGCAATCCAGCTCCAGCTCTGCAATCCAGCTCCAGTTTTGCAATCCAGCTCCAGCTCTGCAATCCAGCTCCAGTTTTGCAATCCAGCTCCAGCTCTGCAATCCAGCTCCAGTTTTGCAATCCAGCTCCAGCTCTGCAATCCAGCTCCAGTTTTGCAATCCAGCTCCAGCTCTGCAATCCAGCTCCAGTTTTGCAATCCAGCTCCAGCTCTGCAATCCAGCTCCAGTTTTGCAATCCAGCTCCAGCTCTGCAATCCAGCTCCAGTTTTGCAATCCAGCTCCAGCTCTGCAATCCAGCTCCAGTTTTGCAATCCAGCTCCAGCTCTGCAATCCAGCTCCAGTTTTGCAATCCAGCTCCAGCTCTGCAATCCAGCTCCAGTTTTGCAATCCAGCTCCAGCTCTGCAATCCAGCTCCAGTTTTGCAATCCAGCTCCAGCTCTGCAATCCAGCTCCAGTTTTGCAATCCAGCTCCAGCTCTGCAATCCAGCTCCAGTTTTGCAATCCAGCTCCAGCTCTGCAATCCAGCTCCAGTTTTGCAATCCAGCTCCAGCTCTGCAATCCAGCTCCAGTTTTGCAATCCAGCTCCAGCTCTGCAATCCAGCTCCAGTTTTGCAATCCAGCTCCAGCTCTGCAATCCAGCTCCAGTTTTGCAATCCAGCTCCAGCTCTGCAATCCAGCTCCAGTTTTGCAATCCAGCTCCAGCTCTGCAATCCAGCTCCAGTTTTGCAATCCAGCTCCAGCTCTGCAATCCAGCTCCAGTTTTGCAATCCAGCTCCAGCTCTGCAATCCAGCTCCAGTTTTGCAATCCAGCTCCAGCTCTGCAATCCAGCTCCAGTTTTGCAATCCAGCTCCAGCTCTGCAATCCAGCTCCAGTTTTGCAATCCAGCTCCAGCTCTGCAATCCAGCTCCAGTTTTGCAATCCAGCTCCAGCTCTGCAATCCAGCTCCAGTTTTGCAATCCAGCTCCAGCTCTGCAATCCAGCTCCAGTTTTGCAATCCAGCTCCAGCTCTGCAATCCAGCTCCAGTTTTGCAATCCAGCTCCAGCTCTGCAATCCAGCTCCAGTTTTGCAATCCAGCTCCAGCTCTGCAATCCAGCTCCAGTTTTGCAATCCAGCTCCAGCTCTGCAATCCAGCTCCAGTTTTGCAATCCAGCTCCAGCTCTGCAATCCAGCTCCAGTTTTGCAATCCAGCTCCAGCTCTGCAATCCAGCTCCAGTTTTGCAATCCAGCTCCAGCTCTGCAATCCAGCTCCAGTTTTGCAATCCAGCTCCAGCTCTGCAATCCAGCTCCAGTTTTGCAATCCAGCTCCAGCTCTGCAATCCAGCTCCAGTTTTGCAATCCAGCTCCAGCTCTGCAATCCAGCTCCAGTTTTGCAATCCAGCTCCAGCTCTGCAATCCAGCTCCAGTTTTGCAATCCAGCTCCAGCTCTGCAATCCAGCTCCAGTTTTGCAATCCAGCTCCAGCTCTGCAATCCAGCTCCAGTTTTGCAATCCAGCTCCAGCTCTGCAATCCAGCTCCAGTTTTGCAATCCAGCTCCAGCTCTGCAATCCAGCTCCAGTTTTGCAATCCAGCTCCAGCTCTGCAATCCAGCTCCAGTTTTGCAATCCAGCTCCAGCTCTGCAATCCAGCTCCAGTTTTGCAATCCAGCTCCAGCTCTGCAATCCAGCTCCAGTTTTGCAATCCAGCTCCAGCTCTGCAATCCAGCTCCAGTTTTGCAATCCAGCTCCAGCTCTGCAATCCAGCTCCAGTTTTGCAATCCAGCTCCAGCTCTGCAATCCAGCTCCAGTTTTGCAATCCAGCTCCAGCTCTGCAATCCAGCTCCAGTTTTGCAATCCAGCTCCAGCTCTGCAATCCAGCTCCAGTTTTGCAATCCAGCTCCAGCTCTGCAATCCAGCTCCAGTTTTGCAATCCAGCTCCAGCTCTGCAATCCAGCTCCAGTTTTGCAATCCAGCTCCAGCTCTGCAATCCAGCTCCAGTTTTGCAATCCAGCTCCAGCTCTGCAATCCAGCTCCAGTTTTGCAATCCAGCTCCAGCTCTGCAATCCAGCTCCAGTTTTGCAATCCAGCTCCAGCTCTGCAATCCAGCTCCAGTTTTGCAATCCAGCTCCAGCTCTGCAATCCAGCTCCAGTTTTGCAATCCAGCTCCAGCTCTGCAATCCAGCTCCAGTTTTGCAATCCAGCTCCAGCTCTGCAATCCAGCTCCAGTTTTGCAATCCAGCTCCAGCTCTGCAATCCAGCTCCAGTTTTGCAATCCAGCTCCAGCTCTGCAATCCAGCTCCAGTTTTGCAATCCAGCTCCAGCTCTGCAATCCAGCTCCAGTTTTGCAATCCAGCTCCAGCTCTGCAATCCAGCTCCAGTTTTGCAATCCAGCTCCAGCTCTGCAATCCAGCTCCAGTTTTGCAATCCAGCTCCAGCTCTGCAATCCAGCTCCAGTTTTGCAATCCAGCTCCAGCTCTGCAATCCAGCTCCAGTTTTGCAATCCAGCTCCAGCTCTGCAATCCAGCTCCAGTTTTGCAATCCAGCTCCAGCTCTGCAATCCAGCTCCAGTTTTGCAATCCAGCTCCAGCTCTGCAATCCAGCTCCAGTTTTGCAATCCAGCTCCAGCTCTGCAATCCAGCTCCAGTTTTGCAATCCAGCTCCAGCTCTGCAATCCAGCTCCAGTTTTGCAATCCAGCTCCAGCTCTGCAATCCAGCTCCAGTTTTGCAATCCAGCTCCAGCTCTGCAATCCAGCTCCAGTTTTGCAATCCAGCTCCAGCTCTGCAATCCAGCTCCAGTTTTGCAATCCAGCTCCAGCTCTGCAATCCAGCTCCAGTTTTGCAATCCAGCTCCAGCTCTGCAATCCAGCTCCAGTTTTGCAATCCAGCTCCAGCTCTGCAATCCAGCTCCAGTTTTGCAATCCAGCTCCAGCTCTGCAATCCAGCTCCAGTTTTGCAATCCAGCTCCAGCTCTGCAATCCAGCTCCAGTTTTGCAATCCAGCTCCAGCTCTGCAATCCAGCTCCAGTTTTGCAATCCAGCTCCAGCTCTGCAATCCAGCTCCAGTTTTGCAATCCAGCTCCAGCTCTGCAATCCAGCTCCAGTTTTGCAATCCAGCTCCAGCTCTGCAATCCAGCTCCAGTTTTGCAATCCAGCTCCAGCTCTGCAATCCAGCTCCAGTTTTGCAATCCAGCTCCAGCTCTGCAATCCAGCTCCAGTTTTGCAATCCAGCTCCAGCTCTGCAATCCAGCTCCAGTTTTGCAATCCAGCTCCAGCTCTGCAATCCAGCTCCAGTTTTGCAATCCAGCTCCAGCTCTGCAATCCAGCTCCAGTTTTGCAATCCAGCTCCAGCTCTGCAATCCAGCTCCAGTTTTGCAATCCAGCTCCAGCTCTGCAATCCAGCTCCAGTTTTGCAATCCAGCTCCAGCTCTGCAATCCAGCTCCAGTTTTGCAATCCAGCTCCAGCTCTGCAATCCAGCTCCAGTTTTGCAATCCAGCTCCAGCTCTGCAATCCAGCTCCAGTTTTGCAATCCAGCTCCAGCTCTGCAATCCAGCTCCAGTTTTGCAATCCAGCTCCAGCTCTGCAATCCAGCTCCAGTTTTGCAATCCAGCTCCAGCTCTGCAATCCAGCTCCAGTTTTGCAATCCAGCTCCAGCTCTGCAATCCAGCTCCAGTTTTGCAATCCAGCTCCAGCTCTGCAATCCAGCTCCAGTTTTGCAATCCAGCTCCAGCTCTGCAATCCAGCTCCAGTTTTGCAATCCAGCTCCAGCTCTGCAATCCAGCTCCAGTTTTGCAATCCAGCTCCAGCTCTGCAATCCAGCTCCAGTTTTGCAATCCAGCTCCAGCTCTGCAATCCAGCTCCAGTTTTGCAATCCAGCTCCAGCTCTGCAATCCAGCTCCAGTTTTGCAATCCAGCTCCAGCTCTGCAATCCAGCTCCAGTTTTGCAATCCAGCTCCAGCTCTGCAATCCAGCTCCAGTTTTGCAATCCAGCTCCAGCTCTGCAATCCAGCTCCAGTTTTGCAATCCAGCTCCAGCTCTGCAATCCAGCTCCAGTTTTGCAATCCAGCTCCAGCTCTGCAATCCAGCTCCAGTTTTGCAATCCAGCTCCAGCTCTGCAATCCAGCTCCAGTTTTGCAATCCAGCTCCAGCTCTGCAATCCAGCTCCAGTTTTGCAATCCAGCTCCAGCTCTGCAATCCAGCTCCAGTTTTGCAATCCAGCTCCAGCTCTGCAATCCAGCTCCAGTTTTGCAATCCAGCTCCAGCTCTGCAATCCAGCTCCAGTTTTGCAATCCAGCTCCAGCTCTGCAATCCAGCTCCAGTTTTGCAATCCAGCTCCAGCTCTGCAATCCAGCTCCAGTTTTGCAATCCAGCTCCAGCTCTGCAATCCAGCTCCAGTTTTGCAATCCAGCTCCAGCTCTGCAATCCAGCTCCAGTTTTGCAATCCAGCTCCAGCTCTGCAATCCAGCTCCAGTTTTGCAATCCAGCTCCAGCTCTGCAATCCAGCTCCAGTTTTGCAATCCAGCTCCAGCTCTGCAATCCAGCTCCAGTTTTGCAATCCAGCTCCAGCTCTGCAATCCAGCTCCAGTTTTGCAATCCAGCTCCAGCTCTGCAATCCAGCTCCAGTTTTGCAATCCAGCTCCAGCTCTGCAATCCAGCTCCAGTTTTGCAATCCAGCTCCAGCTCTGCAATCCAGCTCCAGTTTTGCAATCCAGCTCCAGCTCTGCAATCCAGCTCCAGTTTTGCAATCCAGCTCCAGCTCTGCAATCCAGCTCCAGTTTTGCAATCCAGCTCCAGCTCTGCAATCCAGCTCCAGCTTTGCAATCCAGCTCCAGCTCTGCAATCCAGCTCCAGCTTTGCAATCCAGCTCCAGCTCTGCAATCCAGCTCCAGCTTTGCAATCCAGCTCCAGCTCTGCAATCCAGCTCCAGCTTTGCAATCCAGCTCCAGCTCTGCAATCCAGCTCCAGCTTTGCAATCCAGCTCCAGCTCTGCAATCCAGCTCCAGCTTTGCAATCCAGCTCCAGCTCTGCAATCCAGCTCCAGCTTTGCAATCCAGCTCCAGCTCTGCAATCCAGCTCCAGCTTTGCAATCCAGCTCCAGCTCTGCAATCCAGCTCCAGCTTTGCAATCCAGCTCCAGCTCTGCAATCCAGCTCCAGCTTTGCAATCCAGCTCCAGCTCTGCAATCCAGCTCCAGCTTTGCAATCCAGCTCCAGCTCTGCAATCCAGCTCCAGCTTTGCAATCCAGCTCCAGCTCTGCAATCCAGCTCCAGCTTTGCAATCCAGCTCCAGCTCTGCAATCCAGCTCCAGCTTTGCAATCCAGCTCCAGCTCTGCAATCCAGCTCCAGCTTTGCAATCCAGCTCCAGCTCTGCAATCCAGCTCCAGCTTTGCAATCCAGCTCCAGCTCTGCAATCCAGCTCCAGCTTTGCAATCCAGCTCCAGCTTTGCAGAGCTACTCCAAGCTTTCTTCGCACCCCATTCTCATCTAACGGACTTTATTACTAGCCCTATCTCCATTAATCTTTGGACTCTGGTTTATTATCTATTGAGTTCTCGGAATTGGCCGCATTGTATTCCTCTTGCTGATAACCTAGTGTTGCCTCAGTTTATCCTACTGTACCCACTGTATGCACCACTCGTATATTAAACCAGCCAGCTTTCATTTTACATCCGCTTCTCTGTCTCAGTCCCTGGAACCCGTAACCGATCCCTCCAAACCCTGGATCCCGTAACCGATCCCTCCAAACCCTTGAATGTGACAAAATGTATGGATCGTGAACTATATTAAATAAATGCAAATTAATGGTGAATAGAAGGTGAGTGGAATTAATAAATAATATTAATAATTTGCTATTTACTTTAAATGTTTATGAATAAAATAATAGTATGGGGAGACAAATATTATTAAAAGAGAAAAATTGATTAATTAGAGATAAGAAAGATATCTATTGTACTCATTTAATCCTCCAGGGAAAATTGATCCCATAAGGAAAATCCACTTGGCTCCTCGTTTCCTTAATTCTTTCATGATGTCACCACTACGAATATCTAAAAGGACTTTGTCCAAAATAAAGGCTTTAAGTAGCAGGGCATTACTCTTATGATGTAACAAAAATGTTTAGCTACTGCAGTTAGTTGAATTTTGCATGGTCATTGGAGGCATTTTTTATATTGTTCACTTGTTCAAGAAGTCGACATTTGAAAGGTCGACTGGTCATCCCTACATATTTGAATTTACATGGACATGTTAAGCAGTAGATGACATTATCAGATTCACAATTCAAGTGTTCTTTCAGAAACCAACGTTTATTGTATTTATCTACAAAAGTTATAAGTTAGTGCGAGTACTTACTATAATTCATATTGATCTCTAGGAAGTTATACTAGAACTTCCATCTCTGGCTATACTCTGCACGACAAATTGTTCTTTGGGATAATACTGCTATTTGTCTAAAGATGACCTTCAATTTAAGCCGCAAGCTTTCTGATAGTCAGGAAAAGTGGCTATTTTTGGGTGATTCTGACCTTTTTCAGACATTGGAATATAAAAATATAACGTTAAATAATTGGTATGATGACCTTAATCAACTTAAATAAACCATCATTAAACAGACTAAAACACATTTAAACAAAAAACTATGTACGTAATAACATCACAGCGAGAGGATTAAGACCTAAGGTCCTTCCAACCTTCCCCCTTTTTTCAGATGAATTAAAAAAGATGTGGGAGGAAGTCTTACAAAGATGTGCCAGTGACCTACTCATAATTCTAATAAAACATGACACACTTCTACTAGAGCAACAATCTCAATAATTTGAACAACTGAATAACAAATTGAAATCTTCAGAAAATTTAGAAGCCTTTCAAAAAGCTTTTGAAGCTCAGAAAAAAAAATTGACAAGATTGAACAAAAATGTTTCCATCATCAGAGGTTAAATCATCAGAAAATGAAACATCGAACATACATAGCACTGAAAATACTTTTTTTCAAGAAAGGCGCAATTTTTTAGAGATGCGCCCAAGAAATCCAGATATCTTCGATCCAAATATAAGAAGATACGAAGAGGTAAGTGGTCAAATCAGAGGTGGCAGAAAATGAACAAGAGGAAACTCAATACAGAATTGCATGCAAACTCGACAACGTCCTCACAATCAATAACAGATAGTGACAAACTAACGGTCATTAATCTGTCCAAACATATTCTTACACCTACTAAAGTCAAACTTCTGGAAAAAGGCCTCTCCTTTTCACCTGTGAGTGATTTCAACAGGCCAGACTGGGATGAGGATTTATCCATATTTGCAAGAAAACTCCTTTGGAAAAAATTCTTTGCCCTTTAACACAAAAATGAAATGCCTGAGACTAATTTCAATACTGAAGAAGAACTTCAAGCATTATTAGACTTATCCAAATTATCTATGGAGAGTTTATCTTATCATGAAACCTCTTTAAAGAAAACATCCATCTTTTCACCTGATTCTAAAATCTGTCTTCCAGTACAATTATTTGTTGATTTGGTTTCTCGTGATCTTGACAAATTGATGTCCATATCATCTCGGACATCAAATCTGTCAAGAGAAGAAATAATGGCCTTAAAAGTATTAAATAGCTGGCATGATGTTGTTTTTAAAAGAGCAGATAAAGGCGGCAACATAGTTATTTGACCTATAGAGCTATACCTTTCGGAAGCCTATAGGCAATTGGCTTATATGGCTGCTATCAGAGACTGACCACCAATCCCACTAATAAATTTCTTCAAGATTATGCAGATACCATTATGCAAGCTTATAACAGTTCTGTTATATCTAAAAAAGAATTTTCTTTTCTAAAAGTTGAATACCCCAATATACCCACACTTTATCTACTCCCAAAGATTTATAAAAATTCTAGTAATCCACCGGGGAGACTTATTGCATCGGGTATTGGTAGTTTGACAAAGAAAACCAGTAGCTTCACTGACGCTCACCTGCGTAAACACGTATTCTCCCTCCCTTCCTATCTATGTGGCTGTTGAATATTTTTTAAACATGGACAAAACAACTCCCAAAAATGCATTCCTCATTGATTTACTAAACATTGTGCACAAGAAAAATTACTTTGTCTTTGATGACAAATATTTCTTGCAGACAGTAGGAACAGCTATGGGCACAAAATGTGTGCCCTCATATGCCAACCTTTTTCTAGGATGGTGGGAGAATTAATGCGTGCTTAGCGAAACCAATGATCAATATACCAAATATATTGCAACTTGGTTACGATAAATTGACAACATATTCATTTTATAGGAAGGTGATATTACATCATTATTTTAATTTACATCAGTTCTGAATAATAATTATCTCAATTTGAAATTAACCCCTAATATCAGTGATATATCTATTGATTTTTTAGACATTACCATTCTTCTAAAATATGATGGCACTTTAGAGATGGACCTATATCATAAAGATACAGCCACCAACTCTCTTTTACATTTTCATAGCACCCATTTTCCGCCAATCTTGGCAGAAATACCTAAAAGCGAATTTTTGAGAACCAAACAAAATTGTTCGGATAATTTTACCTACAAGGCCAGAGCCAAAGAACTATAAAAAAGCTTTTGTGATCGTGGATAGCCTAAAAAATGTATATCCAAGGCAAAAATTGTGGTTGACAAAATTGATAGAAATCGTTTACTTTACCAAGATAACTCTAAAAGTGTTCCACAGAATGAGGAAGTCAGAATGGTAGGAACTTACTGTTCAACCTGGAAGAAAATTAAAAATATTTTTCATAAACATCAGCATGTTTTACATCTAGATCCAGATCTAAATACAATTTTAAATCAGAATATCCAACTATGCTGGAGAAGATCACGCAATCTAGGTGACATCCTAACTCACTGCCATTTTAGTAAAAAAAAACAAAAACACAAAAACCCACACATTTGTAGGTTTTAAGAATTGTGGCCATTGTAAGGGCTGTGTTCACATGGTAGAGATAAAATCTTTTGTAGATAAATATAATAAACGTTGTTTTCTGAAAGAACCCTTTAATTGTGAATCTGATAGTGTCATCTACTGCTTAACGTGTCCATGTAAATTCAAATATGTAGGGATGACCAGTCGACCTTTAAAACATTGACTTCTTGAACATGTGAATAATATAAAAAATGCCTCCAATGACCATGCAAAATTCAAACAACTAACTATAGTAGCTAAACATTTTTTGTTACATCATCAGAGTAATGCCATGCTACTTAAAGCCTTTATTTTGGACAGAGACCATTTAGGTATTCGTAGTGGTGACATCATGAAAGAATTAAGCAAATGTGAAGCCAAGTGGATTTTCCTTGGGATCAGTTTTCCCTGGAGGATTAAATGAGAACAATAGCTATCTTTCTTATCTCTAATTAATACATTTTTCTCTTTTAATAATATTTGTCTCCCCATACTATTATTTTATTCATAAACATTTAAAGTAAATAGCAAACTATTAATATTATTTATTAATTCCACTAACCTTCTATTCAACATTAATTAGCATTTTTTAATATAGTTCACAATACATACATTTTCCATGGCTGTTGCAGCAGAGCCAGAGAGAGACCTTCTACCGTCATTGCCCGTGGAGGGTAATTCCGGCAGCTACCTTCTCGTCAGGCTCCTGGGATCCTACAACGGACTCCAAAGATCCTCATATGGTGATTATATCGGCCTGTATTATACCACCACGAACTGCACATTCTTCTGAAACCTTTCAACCCAACGGATTGCATCGGTGATATATGTGAGACCTTTTTCATTTTTCATTGCATAGCTATGCTTATTTTTTTATATTTTTCAACGCTCTTTGATACTGCAGAATCGACATCAGCAAATATAAGCTATAACATCAAATTGCAAATTCCTTCTTCTCTTGATTTATTTTAGGTGCATATATACAAAAATTCAACGCATGTTATATTTTATATTATATTTCATATGGTTTTAATTCTAGTAATAAATTGTACAATTCATTTTCCCATTGTGTATGAATATTCAGTACATACTGTTTTGATTCATTTCATTCTTTGATACCCATTAGCGCTGTTAATAGTGGAAGAGGGATATATGATATATGTGCCTTTTTCCACTATTTGTTGCTTTGATTTACTTCCATTATCACACTGACTTGAGTGTGACTATAACAGCTGCTTTTAGGTACGCCCATAGATAAAATATATTTCTTTTTTCTATCTCATACAGATTTTAGCACTGTAATTTGGTGCTACATAACTATTTATATAGCACCTCATTGTTACCTATCATTTGTCACTTCAAACACACATATGGTCATTACTCACACATTTTCACTACAATTCACGGACACTCAGCAATCTATTCATATCACACCCAATAATCAGTTTCAAGATTTACCTATCATTACCTCACATTCATCCATATTTGTCACATTAAGAAAAAGTATGGAGGGGGATAAGCACTATACTGTCCTTCAATAAAGTGTTGGTAATGAGCATATAATTAATAAATACCATATATAATTATAAATGCATAAAAAATATATAAAATATAAATGTCCACATTCCACAATAGGTGTTTAGGTTGTGAGACTTCTCCTTAAATTAGCTCCAAAAAATAGGGAATGGTGACATGGTAAAATATGGTTAATAACAATATTTATTCAATCACAATCAATAGGACAACATGTCATATGGATAAAACAACCTGTCACATCAATAATTAATAAAAACGATTGCAGTACCCGGGAGGAGAGTCCTAACAGGGCAGTGTGCAGAGTGGTGCCTGACCGATGATGTCCCGGGAATGTCTTGGCTCCAGCTCACAGTCCTCTCCGTCTGGTCTCGTCTCCCCATGGTCTGCCGTCAAGTACTGCTAATTTTTAAATAATCTCCTCACATGAAGTTTCTTCATAATTATCGAATATTTTATACATATTACTTATATTTACTCAGCCAGATCTAACATGTAATTATTTTCTATTTACTCCACTTATTCATTATTTCTCAAGGAATTTATACCCTAACACATTTATCCAGGTAACACAGTTTTTACAACCGTAATTATCAATACTGTCATAAGGATAGCAACTCTGCTTCTCTTCATTTTTTCCATGTTATTCAATTTTCAATTTATTGCTACTGTATTTTATTGGTATAATTGTTACATTTTAGATAATCCTTCCCAGACACTATCTTGCAACTTCCCGCATTGGCGCTAAACACATGCCAATCTTGTTCCTATGTTTGTGATAGGTCAGAATTCAGCCAAGTTCCGCCTTTTCCTTTTATAACACCTGTCATTCAGCCCACGGTTGCTGCCTTGACAAAGCCGTATGCGAAACGCGCGTCGGCGTTTCTATCTACAATCTTTACTTTCTACTACCATGTAAACCAGCTTTAGCTTAATCATTTATCTTATATGTAAAAGGATAGCGTTGCCTGTCGCTCCATTATTTCATTACATTTTCACTCTATGTTGAGCACTTGTAGTCGCTCCAAGGATTAGACATCCCAATACCCTATTCAAACGTACCTGGATATGAGATGCAATGATACATATCTTCAAGCATTATACTCTAGCTAATATATATATCCTTTTTCATCTAATATCTACCTAAAACCATATAAAGGTTACTATCTGATATTAGTTTTACACTCTTTATATCCACCTCAAATTTGGGGAGTTTGTTATTCTAAGAAACATATCAATTTTGGTTACTAGATAATATAATTCTGTATAATGATTCTAATGGACCACGCTGCCTCTATGCAGCGGTCACCAACACCTCCTAAGGTACAAGGTGGAAGGAGGTAACTACAAGAAAAAAGTGGTTAAGCTTGGCAGCTGACTGGAGATGGAATTTGCCATTGACAAGCCTGTGCATCTCGTAAATGTCACATACATCAAAAGGAGGGTTTAACGCTCTAATAAATATTTCTTTTTATGAATGACTTCAAAGTAGGGATCCGTGCACCTTTATTTCAAAGACCTCAGAGAAGGTAGAGAGAAGTGCAGACGGGAGAAAGATCATTTAAATAGCACCTGTATTTATTTGATTCTTCTACAATTGTCTTGGGCGCTGCTCAAGGGGAAGTGTTTCTTCTTTCTTCCATAAGGATCTGGAAATTTGGAGAAGATGGGAGAGGAAGGAGGGTGATATTATTTTATATGCATGGTGAAAAAGGAGAATATGTAAGTAGGCAATTGACTCTTCCAAGTCCTCATACCGTCTGGGAAGTGTTGCACGAGGGTCTTTTTTCTTGTCTATACTGGATGTGAACCAGGAGGACGGTGTCAACAGAAGAGGAATTCCTGCAAGGAGATAAAATTTGAAAATATCCCTACGAGCCTTCTTTGCAAGATGTAGATAGTGTGAATAGGGTTCTTTTTATTGTCCTGTACTTACCAGTTTACAGTGCTGCACGAAGGTCTATTTTTCTCTTTATTTCACGCCAAACGGGAGAGGAGGACCTAGGAGGACATCGAGACGGGACCTTAAGAAAAGATACGTGAAAGAAATCATTATAAGCTAACGTAACAAGATGGATAAAGTGTGAGTAGGCATTTAGGCCTGTATTCAGAGTACTGAACATGCATGCGCAGTAGTAAAAATCACTAAACACCGTACGTATATGTTTATACGTCCGGTACTCTGAATATGGGCCTTAGCTTGGATACTTTTTTCTTACCTGACTGAGATGTTGTCACGCTAGGATCTCTTTTCTTTGTTTCCTTTCCGGGAAGGAGAATCTGAAAGACAAAGACAAAGGAGAGAAAGTATAAGAACAAGAAAAAGAGAAGAAAGTAAAGAAGGAAACAGAGAAGATTGAACATTATGAAAGTAATTTAAAGACACTTTGAACCTTTGAACTGAACCATATAAGGTACATTGTTGCCAACATATTCTGTCAAAAAACTCGGACACTGATACCCCGTTTTTTAAATCTGTTTAGATAATATTATTCTGTTTAATATATTCTTTTTATTACCAACAATCGTGTATCAGTTCACCATACAAGCTAGATATTTACTAAGCAATATCTGTAACTATTTTTCTAAACTACTGTAACTTAGACTGAACCATCTCATAGGTTACCTTAATATTTATCTAATATACCTTCTATTCCAGGTATAATTAGACAGCTGGTTGAAACAATCTATTACCTTATGAGTGGAGACAGTTTTCTGTTATACATTGCTTTTAATTTCACTTCCCTCATTTCTATTCACTTGTTAATATTTAGCATTTTAATGCATACCTAATAAACAAAAGTTTTATACCCAAGATACTTACCTTTAATTGGGGTTTATGAAGAGACATAGTGCACATAATCCAGTCCACGCTTTCCTCTATTTCATGATTATCTGCAGACTCCTCAGATAGACTGATTCCAGAACGAGTCTCAGTAGAAATGTGCTTTCAGAGTTGATTTCAAGCCTGCATGACTGTCACAGTTGGCAACTATCTTATTGAGCACTAATTCAAGATAAAGAAGATAACAGTCCAAACGTTAACAAATGAACAAATCCTTCCTGGAATTAGAGTTCTCCCATGTGTCTCTCCAAGATAGGCTTCATCAGAGAGAGTGTGTATGCTGTCTCTGATTAAACCTACCTAGATGACATGCGTAAGAGAACGGAGGAGAAGCTGGGCAATCTGCAGGCAATGCAGTTTTGGATTAGTAAGTAACCCACTACTGAATTTAAACTGACTATGTTTTAGTCATCTAGAAATGTTCCCATTGTGGCTGACTGCTGGCCAGTCTGAATAAGAGGTGGCTAAGGATCGCTATTCATAGAACTGTTTTAAGTATTTCCATTACCATATTTCTCTACATAAGAGACTTTTTTAAATTAAAGATAATTTATCATACTCCAAGTGCTTCCAATTTTTATTTACTTTTTATAAATGACCTGATAGTCTATTTGCACATTCACAGATACACCCAAGATTAAGTTTTTTAGCATTGCTATAGAGGTCAAAGGTTTTGATTGTAATCCATGCTACCAAATGTTAATTGTGAATCACATAAGCTTGTATATTAGTGCATAGTAGGTTCTGGTGTACTATTTAGACAACCACATATTTTCAGCTTAATAATTGATCTATCAAATGTTTTATTTATATAGGGGAGAAGCTATTCCTCCATCCTGTGTGGTTAGATGTACCGTATGCTCAACCACTGATCTCTACAGTTAAATTTCTATTCTTTCCAAATAGAAAAGATTTCACATTTAAAATGTATCCAGCAGGGAGGACAATATTTTTTCTTGAAGTACGGATGAAAGAATGTTAGCCTGATTGGTTGGAGTTAGCGGTAGTAGTGGTGATTTAGAAGTGGTGGTATGGACATTGGAAATATTAGAAATTAATAGAGATGTTTTGCTTTTTAATGAAATCAGTTGTAAAAGTAACAATCTGGCACAATACCACTGTATATCGCCCCACTTCCAGCACTGGAGAGAGAGAGATAAAGGTAAAGGGATAACATTGTGTACATCTGATCTGTATAAAGGTGCTATTAGGCACCAATAGCTATTGTCTTACCCGTGACTTCCTTGAGCCATATGTACATAACAAAGTCTTATTAAGTTGATATTCACACAAAGCTCCCATTTGCTATAATGACATCTGACATAAAGTAGGCTAGATGGCAGTCACATAATTTAGTGCTACTGATTTTACAGTGGTCCTAATTCTGGTTTCTATGTCAGGGCTGGAATGGCTCAGAAGGGTTCGTGGTGTTTGGAAAGAATGAATTTCCAGAGGGTTTCCTGTAAGCCAGCGTTTCCCAAACTAGGGACGGATCCTAATTTACTCTAGGGCAGCATTTTCCAATAGCTAGGATCAGTGTCAAGAAGTGTCCCCTTTTGTTACTGTGGGGCATGTGAAGGCACTGCAGTACCAGAATGTACGAGGACAGAATTTGAGATGCAGAGAATCCAGATCCATCCTGGTACTAAATCCGACTGCAGACGGGACAGAGCTGGAAGTGGAAGCACTTCCATTCTTTGAATGAGGGAGGGATGATAGTTGTACAATAAGGGCTGTCACATTCTATGTGGGGATGGGGCAGACATGTTAAGGTAGGGGAAGCTAGAATAACTACCTATGGTACCTATGGTAGCTAGAATGCAGAAGAGCTCCAACCACAGCAACAAAGGTTATGATCTGCTCAATAATCACAAATGACAAAATGAGTAGCACTTATGAACGCACCTGTTCTCCAGCGAGGAGACCTAGAAAACCTGCACTGCTAGAGAACTGAGCTTTGGGAAACACTGACTTCTTTTGAATATTTTTGCTATCCATTAACCACTGGGACAGTTGCAAATGAAGTCATCCTACAGCCTAATCCTTGGCAGCACTAGAGATATTTAGGATTGTGTTACACTTCCACTACAATCAGGGGCGCCACAATTTTTTTTGAGGGGGGGGGGCGAGAATTTAGCCCTCCCACTGGCGCCCCCTCTCTTCTAGATGCGCCTCCCTCTTTGTGGGCATGGTCAAGCCATTGGGGGTGTGGTCAACCCAGGGCCGGCCCTATCCAATCTGGTAACCGAGGCAAGATTATGGCTGGTGCCCCATACCAGAAAATCCTTAACTTCACAACTTTTCCACAATAATGTAAATGAGGTATAATTTTTATTATTAACACTTAGCGCCACAATTTGTCGGCAGCACTTTCACATTCACATCAGTCCCTGCCCCTCTAGGAGCTACATACTAAGGTCCCTAACACATATATACATTAGGGTTTATTTAGTCAGCAGCCAATTAACCTACCGGTAAGTTTTTGCCCCATCTAATACTATATCTACTGACTTCTCAATACAATAAAAAGAGATTTATAGTGACCACAATCCAATACAGAGAACATCCTAAAGACCACAATCCAATACATAGTACATCCTAGTGCCCAAAACCCAACAGAGAGACTTAATGTTTTATTTTTTTGCTGATTTTTCCGTTTTAATTAAAGGTTTGTTTTGCTCATTTTATGTCCATATAGTTTTTTCTGCCCCGTTTGTTTCCATCCATTAATTCTGCCACTTTATTGTGTGCCCACTCTGTGTCCATCCATTGTTTCTTCCCCCTTCTTATGTGCCCATGTAGCCTTTCTGCCCCCTCCTTATATCCATCTATTGTTTCTGCTTCCTTCTTGTTTCCATCCATTGTTTCTGCCCCCTCTGTGTGCCCATGTAGCCTTTCTGCCCCTCCTTATGTCCATACATTGTTTCTGCCCCCTCATTGTGTACCCATGTAGCATTTCTGCCACCTCATTATGTCCATCCATTGTTTCTGCCCCCTTTTTTGTGTCCATCAATTGTTTCTGCCCCCTCTTGTGTCCATCCATTGTTTCTGCTCCTCTCTTTATCCATCCATTGTTTCTGCCCCTCTTTGTGTGCTCATGTAGCCTTTTTGCCCCCTACTTATGTCCATCCATTGTTTCTGCCCCTCTGTTTATCCATCCATTTTTTCTGTCACCTCTTGTATCCATACATTGTTTCTGTCCCCTCTTTTTGTGCCCATCTGGTGTTTCTGTCCCCTCCTTGTAGCTACCCATTGTTTCCCCCCTCAGTATTCACCATTATGTGCCTCCATCCGACCCCCAGTATTCACAATAATGTCCATTCAGCCTCTCCCCTTTTATTTACCTTCCCTTCCTGCTCCGTGGTGCTCTTTTTGTAAGCAGGAAGCGCTCATACAGGAAGTTCCGGTATAAGCTGCTGCAGCTGGTAACTACTGCTGCAGCTCATACAGGAACGTCCTGTTTGAGCGCTGCAGTATGCATAGCGGGAAGTGTCGGCTCTGGACACTGACAGGCGCTCCCACGGCGCACACCATGGAGCCCCCGGCAATTTTTTTTGGGGGGGGGGGGCGCTATGCTCCCCCCGTTCCAATGCCTCTGACTTCAATCAATGCTAAATCCAATGTTTTCCATGACCAAATATAACATTGTCTAAGGATGCAATTTGTGCAATCACAGACTTTGAACAATGAAATAATATCCGACCTTTGACGCTGTTCCCTGGAATGAACCTTGCTGGTTGTATACTACATTCTGCCCTGGGCCCTGATCAGCGCATTAGCTAAGCTTGGTGTTATGCAATGTGATTAAACTTAACGCATCTGATTAACCTGTTCCATAAAGGGCTTTGATGGCTCTGGGGAACACAATGCAAAATGAAGCATGCGGATACAATTTGGCCTCTATTAACTTATCTTCTGCTAGTTCTATTAATTAGCAGATTTGAATACACAATAGAAGTCTGCAGGCATGTTGGGTCAAGTAAAAGATATTTTGTAAAAAAAAAAAAAAATTGTTTGTTTTGGTTGAAATGGTTACATTTGGTTACATTGAACACTAACAATTGCTTGGAACAAAAAAGGCAGATGGGCATATGATGGAAGCTTTTAAATATTTTAAGGGGTTTACATAGAAACATAGAAAGTGACGGCAGATAAGAGCCACATGGCCCATCTAGTCTGCCCATTTGTTTATTGAAAACTATACTGACCCTAGACCCTATTTACCCTCAATTTGGGTTTCAATTTAGGATACCCTTATATTTATCCCAAGCATGTTTAAATTGTTCTACTGTATTGGCCTCAACCACCTCAGATGGGAGAATAGTCCATTTATCTATCACCCTTTCAGTGAAGTAATTTTTCCGCACATTTCCTTTGAATCTACCACCCTCCAGTTTGTATCCATGCCCTCGTGTTCTATTACACCTCTTCCTTTATATAATGTCCC
>WWET01000749.1:487591-522943 GCA_011038615.1 Limnodynastes dumerilii | reverse complement strand
GTTCTTCTGTCAGTATACGCACATGTAATCATAACATACCTGATGCCTGCTCAACACTGCTGGATCCGCTGCCGCTCGTCACTCATCAAGGATGCCTGCTGGACTCTATGCTCAATGCAACATGGACGGGTGAGTATTCTACCTAATGTTAATTTTAATGTTAGTGTTAGGGCAGGGTTAGGTTTAGTATACTGTTAGGGGATGGTTAGTCTGCAGTAAGGGGACATTTAGGGTTAGGCTTTGGTAAAGGGAGGGTTAGGGTTATGCTTTGGTGAGGAGAGAGTTAGGTGTAGGCTGTGGTGAGGGAAGGGTTATGGTTAGGTTGTGGAGAGGAGATGGTTAGGGTTAGGCTGTGGTGAGGGAAGGGGTAGGGTTATGCTGTTTTAAGGGGAGGCTTGGGATTAAGCTTTGGTGTGGGAAGGTTTAAGCTTAGGCTGCGGTAAGGGGAAGGTTACGGTTAGGTTGTGGAGAGGGGCGGTTAGGGTTAGGCTGTGGTGATGGGAGGGTTATGGTTAGGTTGTGGATAGGGAAGGGTTAGGGTTAGGCTGTGGTGATGGGAGGGTTACGGTTAGGCTGTGGTGATGGGAGGGTTAGGATTACGCTGTGGTAAGGGGAGGCTTGGGATTAAGCTTTGATGAGGGAAGGGTTAAGGTTAGGCTGCAGTAAGGGGAGGGTTAGGGTAAAGGGTAGTGTTAGTGTTTGTGTTGAACTTTTATCTATCTACACCATTAAGGTGAGTATAATAACCCTATAGACCTTAGTGTTGTCATAAATTAACCCTGTTGACTGCTATTTTGGAGACATGAATAAATTAGCGATTATTAACAGTAACGTTGATGATTGTATGAATGTCACAAGAATGACTTGATAACTTGTATACCACACCCCTTCTGTCACACGTAACCCTCTACCACAAGTCATTCATTATTTATGCCAGTATTAATTTAACCGTTCAATACCACAAGGCCTCCTGTTTTCTGGGATTGTCACTGTAGCTCTGCGACTTGTCTGATATCTTAGAACACAGAATTAAATGAGATCTTACTTGTAAACACAATTGTACAGATAAAAGCCTTCCACAAGTTTCACAATCCTTTCTTCTAAATGTGTTTTGATAGCTTCCTTAGCAGCATTCTCGGTTAAGAGAGAAGTGTCTTAATATCCTGTCTGTTGGGATAGCCAGAGTGAAATCGTGTGTCAATCTTTTTGCCACGTTTGGTATGTTATAACCACTGTCCGTGTTTCTGCAAAGCCTCTTGCTCTTATGGATTATTCATTACGATCTCCACAGGGGAAGCTGGAAAACGGCAGAATCAGTGCATTACGTGTTTGATTAAGGCTCAAATTCTCCCCAAATACTCCTAGACCAAACAGCGCTCATCCAATTAGCAAACAACAGGCCTCACTTATAATAGAAATTTGATTTTCTGAAGATGAAGGCCAGAAAGCAGATAAATAATTTCCTGGGTGAATAACAGGCTGTTTTTAAACCTGGTAGTTTTCTTTCAGGTGCAATGACAATAGCTTTATAGAGTTATACTTCGGTAGGAGTACAGGAGAGGAAATTAACACAGTATTGTATTAGTATTCAAAGTAAAAGAACCAAGGACCCCATAGGGCCACAGGGCATTAAACAGCAGGCAGGGGCCTAGGTAGACATCTAGCAGACAAAGTGTTAATAATTTCAGGGTAGGTGGGTATAAATAGGATAGGGGGGGGGGTGGAGTTAGAGCTTAAAGTAAGGGATGGGAAGTTATAAGTAGAACTAGCTGAGGGGGAGTGGGCACTCGTCATAGAGAATTTGCCCTCCCTCCCTTAAAGTTTAAGACGTTGTTGTTATGATTTCTAACTTTTCCATTACAGACAGAGCATGGTGGGGTGGTTGTGGTGGGGGTCTCGGCAAAAAAGGTTTGACGCTGGGGGTCATTTTTGCTTTGGGGGGGAGTGGGGGTAGCTCTGATCCGACAGCAACAGAACCATCGGATCCAAGCGGTCGGGCCCCTATGGGAATGGGTCGAGCATCTTGCTGGAGGATCAGACAGGGGGGAAGGGGCGTCGAGGTAAATTATTTTGGTTAATCACTTGGTTACAATTATAATTCAGTTAATCAAATAAATACCATGTTCCCTGGTTTAAACCCAGCTATCGGTGTCTGCCTTGTTATTTTATTTAAGTTGGCTTGATTGCTGGATGTTTGTTTGGGCACTATGCCATTTGCTGTTTAATCATATAGTAGTATGCTGTATAATGTATGTTGTCTTTTGTTTATTTTTAAAGTATAGCAAAATAGCTTATACTTACTAAGGTTCTGGAGTAATTGCAGTGCTTTTTTTGTCATAGAACTCACCAGAACGGCGCTCTGGTACCTTTTTTCCACAGATTTTCCAAGTTTTAAAAGTTTTAAAGGTTTCAGCGGCAAAATCATTAAAACGGTGCATGCAGGCTGCTTGTGTGTTGAGTTCGATGCATGCAGACATCGTTCACGCTGGTTGTGATGGCACTGCTCAGCTTGTGACTGGTCGTCTGGTTGCGCGTGAGTTGATGTGAGTTCCAGCACCTTTATTCTTACTAAAAAAGCACTGAGTAATTGAATCAATCGTAAGACAAGCTGCTCTTTTCTGGAGACTTACAGATTATTATTACACAAACATGAGAACAAGAACCATGTATAACCTTCATTCATAAATTATATGTGTTATATATAGTTCTTGTCTGGGCAGTTATAAAAACAAAAATCTTTCAGGGTTGTAGCTAGATGTGTGTGATAAGGGCAAACATTGACTAATTACTGAGTAATAATTTTAAGTGGGGGGAGGGGCATCTTTTTTTGCTTTATAGCTAAGACTCTGGGCCAGTCATCTCATGTACTCTAGTCCTCAGTCATTTGGATGCGTGTCACCTGTCTGAGAATGACACTTTTAAAGCCTATGCAAGTGACAGCCACCAAAGCAGATCATTTGTGCACTGGTAGTCACCCCCTCTTCTCATGTGTGCAGCAGAGGCAGGGTGAGTCTGGTAAGGTGTCTATCAACTAGACATTATTTAGCACACAGGACACAAGCCCAACCTGGCACATGTTATGTCTAAATCTTTTTGTATTGCATTAAAATGGCCTAAAAATGTCACTCTGCAACTACATACTGCATTCACCCTGGTGAGCATTCGGCTCAACATTGCGTGGTGTCTGGAATGTACTGATTGGATGGAACACTGACAAAATTGTCCAAAAACCTTTGAGCCAATAATTGTATCATTTAGTCATTGGTCACCGGGACACAGATAGTTCATGGTCAAATGCCAGTATGTCTTCATTATTAGGATTAGCACAACAATCCAAGATGTGCTGGTTTAATAACTAACAGAAACAAGAATCACCAGATAAAATCAATACTTCAGGGTAACTATTGCAATATAAAATGGCATATGCAGGTTCTGTTGGCTTGGAGTTTGCAGTAGATCACCATTTCCCACACTCGGTCTTCAGGCACCCCCAACAGTCCATGTATTGCAGGTCTCCCTACAGAATAAGTGATATAACGACTACTATCTGTGGAGATTTTAAAATGTAACAGTCAGTAATGAGCACTGCAGTAAAGGCTTTAAAAGTCCAATGGTGCAAAAAATGAAAGCCCCAATAATCCGGTGTAGGATACAATCCCAATAGTGACTTAATTTTGACATCAAGTAATGGCAATAGTGAGCAACAGCAAGATAATATAGTCCAGCAAATTCCCACTCCACTGAGAAAGACCCAAAGCCCCCTAAACACCCCACTGGGTGTATTGTATGAGGCTGATTCAGGTGCACATAATGGTCTTGGTGTTGGCCATAGTGGTTGTGGAGAAGGACATGGACACCTCAGGAAGTAAACAGATCAGGTACCACCAAAAGTCCAGGACAAAGATGCATAATTAGGACTTACTTTGCAGCCCAATGCCGACAAGAATAAGAGTAACCAGGATTTGTAGGTGGATGCTGCCTAGAATGGCCAGAGCCATTGGCTAGTTGTCATTGGAAACTGCACCAGGTTCTGGGTCTGGAAATGTTCTATAAGAAAACCAGGAATTAAGGTTAATATCAGAACTCCAAATGAGAATTAACAGGACACAGGAACAAGTGCTTGGGAACAAGGTAACTACTCCAACCTCCAACAGGCAAAAGGTAACAATAACAAGGGTGGAGAGTCAGGAAGTTCTTTTTAAACATGAGTCAGGCTGTCAGCATAGGTAACACACCTGCATAGCTGCTACAAGCTATGATTGAAAGCAAGATCTCACACACAGAATAAACCACAGCAATAACTGACAGGTAACTCAGGGCACAGGTGCCTAACATCTCACAGTGATTAACGCCACAGTGCAGAATCCTAACAGTAATATACTATCAATTATTTATTTATGCCACACCAGCAGTCCACTTCCTTCCCCCTCCTTATGTCTTCTGTAAATTCATCCTTCCCACTTAATGTATTGGCTCACGTGAGCAGGGCCATCCATGCTAGTGTTGTTCCCTCCTCTACCACTTCCCCCTCACTTTGAACCCTCTTGTCCCCCTCTGTTAACCTTTTACCCCGTCCCTACCTCTCAACCTCTCACTGTGCTATATCCTTTCCTCCCTGATCTGTCAAGCTTGACACCTTGCATTTTGCCTATCTGTATGTGATTGCTTCAATTTATTGTATTTTTGTGATATTTTTACGTTTATATTACATTATATTATGTACTATGCTGTCCATCCCAACCCTGTATGTCTGTACTGTATTTTGTTGTTGTATTTTGTACGGCGCTGCGGACACTTTGTGGCGTCTTATAAATAAACGATAATTATTATAATAATAATAAAAATAATAACAATAAAATTACACTTAGACCGGTTATTTTAGTCCGTAGTTTATTAAGACCTTGGAACAGTTAACTTTTTTCTAGGTGCAAAGAATATATTATATTGCTTTTTTAAAATATAACCGATGTTACACTGTGCCAATAATGCCCCGTGGGCAGCTCATATTTAAAGCATGACACCATTAGCTATTCAGCTCTGGCCACTGTATTAGTCCCAGAGCTTAATACAAGACATGTTCTCTGTGGTAACTATTTTTACATCCAGAGGAAAACAGGCCGCACTTCTCAAGCCTGGACTCATAAAGAAGATTGGTGACAAAGAAATTCAGCAATGACAAGAAACGAGATGTCAAGAGCAGAAGGCCAAGTCCAGGACTCAGACTGAACAACGTTTATCAGAGACTCTAGTTGGGCTCTTATATGGCAAAATAAATATATCACATATATACCATGACTGTGTCATTGCACCCGTTTATAAAATCCTCTTCATATACCTTCAGCGAGATATTGTGGAAATATTATGTAGGAATGAAATCTTTACGTTTGGCTATGTGATAAATCAGAGATCTGCCAGCTAAGCAAGTCATGTAATGGGATTTTCAAAAATGCCCTGCAGCAATGTCACAGTTATATTTGGAACATCTATTAGCCCATAAGAATCTGTAGTCTTCTGTAGGTTAATATATTGGCAATATTATTCATTTAAAAATGTATTGTGTAGTTTGTTTGTATAAAGGTGCAAATTTATGTACAGAGTTAATCTAGAGGAAACACAAAACACAGCACTATTGAGACTCACATCTAGCGGTGCTCAGTGGCTCTGTGGTGCTGACCTGAACATTAGATTGGTTACGTTATTACTACCCCCAGCTTATACTGACCACACTAAGAAATAGTGTATAGCTATTATGTCAGTGGTGAAAGAAATGACTGGTGGGCACAAACCCCCGGACCTCCTTTGCCATGTCCCACTCCTTCCCACACCCTTGCTGGTGGCATGTAGTAGAGGTGATGATGTAATTTGCGATGCGCCAATTTACAGACTGGACCCTGGCCACATGGCAGACCCCCACAGTCACTGCAGGCATTGTATTAGAGCACTGGCTGCACCCCAGGTAGTCCCATCCCTAAATGATGTGATCTGCTCTCTCAGTCTGTACTGAACATGTAGTATATATTGTAGACTGGAAGTTTCAGTTTTCCAATATTTAGCCTGATGCCATCTGGAAAAATAACTATGCAAAACTGACTCCAAATGTAACCAATACATGACAATTCCCAACTTGCAACTTGGAATGTTATCCCCAAGATGTTCTCTACTCTATGGAATTGGTGGTTGAATGTCATTTTCAAGGTCATTCCATCACAAAGCAGCCTGTACTGTCACTAACATGTCTGCTGATAGCCTCCCTTCAGAGAACAATTTAAACATTGCTATAGGTCCTTATTGCTAAAATAACGGAGGTCATAATGGGTAAAAATTGACAGACTAGATGGGACAAGTAGCTTCTATCTGATTTTCAGCATTAATTTCTACATTCATGGAAATGACAGTTTTATTTTTATTTATCTTAATTTAGTAGAAAAACCTCATATTGTAAAACTAACATTTAAAGTGCATAAGATCTTTTTTCCATCAGAGTATATTGGTAAGGAGCCACAATATTCTGCAAAGCTGACCACACATAAAACAAGCCATATGTAAATATGAGGTTGGCAATGAATTTGCAGATGACAGACTGCGTACAGTAATCGTCCTTTCAAGGGAAAGTTGTCAGGAATTGCTAAAATATGGCTTCATTAAAGTATAATATCTGATTGTCCGATTCAAGGTGGAAAATGTACTTTTAATTTAAAAAAAAAATTGGCACCCAGCTTGTCTGTAATGCAGTATGGCCAGTGACTATACCGTACACTTGAAGAAAAATGAATGCCTTTCCATCTCAAAGGGGTCAACTCATAAAATGGACTCACAATTATTAGTCCAAATTATTCATCATTTTAGGCTCTATAATGTTTGGTTCAGTGCTGAGGTCATGAGTTCTGTTCCTGAACAATGGGTCAGGGACTGGTGTGAATGTAGAAAATTGGTGGTGCTAAATAAATAAGCGTTAATAATTAAAGAAATTTTTCTTGACACCCAATATTCTAGATTGTATAGTAAACCAATAGAAGCACAAATAAATGTCATGTGATATTAATGATGGTCAGATGGCAGGTACATTGCTCACAAACCTTCAGACAGGCATAATCTAATGAAATAATGACACAGATTTGTAATGTGGTTAAAAAAGGGTGTGTATATCCAGATGTTCCCTTGTTCTTCTTGTGCCACTCAAACCATTGACTCCTATTGCTACCACCCTGCAATGCCCAGTCTGAAAGAACATAAAAGAGAGGGAGAGAGGAAAAACCAAGGAATGAAAAGAATTCAATATCCAGCAATTGCTCTTTATATAACCTATCCCTAGAACCCCCCCTCCTCTTACCTTAATGGAACTCTTATTGGACCATTCACTTAAGCCCTGCCTTCCTGGTTTTAACTGTTTGCCCATTGGTCTTGCCTATTGTCAGTCATCTTCCTTCTAATTGTTATCAGCAAATCCCATCAGTCTCCAATCTGTAGCTTGTTACTCAAGCAAACGTATTAGTTAAGCACTCCCCCCGACACTCCCCCTGTCCCGGCGTACTTACCCACTGTTACACCGGCTGAAGGCTACCTTACCTTCAGCCGGAGTAACAGTGGATAATTACGCTGGGAAACTAATCGTAACCCCCTAACCCAGCCCTCCATTCCTAATTTCCCTCCCTCCACCTGCCCCTTCATCCGTAACTACACTAGTTACAGTCTCCCGATCCAGGGCACCCTGATAAATTGATTACGCCGGTCAACATCTGCCCGGCGCATGCATAGAACGGCAGAAATGCCATTCTTACGCATACGGCCGCCGTAAAAACGACGGCGGCTGGAGGTCGGGATCTGCCCCATACAATGTAAATGTTTTGTATGTATGAACCAAATGTGGTTTAGTTAACCCAGTGCTTTCCCTCTCTACCCTATCGGAACCATTTGAATATCACTTTCCCCATTCTGCTCTGAACCTACGATGCTATATTAATGCGTTATACTGCTGCCTTTTTATAAGGCAACATAAAACTAATGACTATAATCATATTACCATCAGCTCATCTCAATCACCACCCGTTCCTTCAAGCAAATGTAATATCGCCCTCACTTCTGAGAAAATGAAATTGAATTGTATTGAGAGTAAAAGTAACCTACTGGAAAGAAATAATCCACCGTGGAACTGCATATCTTTAACCCACCGTCTGGGGAAAGTAATTAGAAATAGTCTGTTTTGAATGCTGATACTGCTTTCCTAGCCTTTCTCCGTAAAGCTGACACAGATTCAGCTAATCAACACGGACGGCCTCTTACTGTGTTTAAAGAAAGGTTATTAGTTCTTGTGCTTTGTTATTTTTTTACTCTCCTGTGATACTTCTGACTTTTAGTTGTAATATTCAGCAGGAATTAATAAAACTAATCCCAGTGTCAGCACTCCATCGAGTAAAGCTGCACTGCTCCACTATGGGTAGAAGAAGCATAGGTTTAAAAACCTAAACGCTGTGTATTTCTAAGCATGTGTTGCAATACATGCAATTGGTGTTTCCTGTTTAAAAAGAAGCGCACCTTTTAAAGAATCAATTATGTCTGTATAATGTAGAGGACCCTATATCTATGTAGTTATACAATGCAATCACAGGCCTCTCTACCACAATGCTTTACAGTTCTTTATTGTTAAAAATACATTTTATGATCAAACACTTAATGTACTGTAGTGCTCCTGTGCATGCAATTATCCAACTAACGTCAAGTGATTCCATTTGTGTTTGCTATTGTGGTACTTCTGTTAGAGGGCTGTGTGCAAAAGGCATAATGAAAATATGAAGCTAAGCAATAAGGATGATAATATTATTTATATTTGGTGTTTACATATAAACATATATTAGAGATGAGCGGATTCGGTTCTCTGAGAAACGAACCCACCCGAACTTTGGGATCCGAGGCGGGATCCGAGCACGTCATTGAGGCAAAACCTCATCATCCCGCTGTCGGATCTCGTGGAGTTTTGGAATTGCTCACAGAGAGCAATACCGTGGCAGAGGAAGGAGCCCGAAGGAAGGATCGAGGAAACATCAAAGGTAAGTAAGGGGATCTTATGGCAATACTGGGGAGAGGCTGGAGACATGATGGGAATACTGAGGAGCTGGATACATTATGGGAATACTGGGGAGAGGCTGGAGGCCTGATGGGAATACTGGGGTGAGGCTGGAGGCATGATGGGAATACTGGGGAGAGGCTGGAAACATGATGGGAATACTGAGGAGAGGCTGGAGACATGATGGGAATACTGAGGAGAGGCTGGAGGGACATTATGGGAATACTGGGGGGCTGGAAAAATAAGATGATGGGGTTAATGGTGGTCTAGAGACATATGATGTGGGATTCTGGTGGTATGGAGAAATGATGAGTTAATACTGGAGACATATGATGTGGGATACTAAGGGGCTGGAGACAGGTGATGTGGGAAACTAAGGGGCTGGAGACATGTGATGGGGTTACTGGCGGTTTGGCTGCGGTGCTGTGTGACAAGGAGCTGCCATGCGATGCATAGCCCATGAAAACTGCTTTTTTGAACAATATTTATTTTTGCACACTGGGTTGAATAGGCATAAAGGAGGGATTTATAAGGAAAATATTCCATGTTAAGGTTTGTGGGCACATCCTTTTTTACTTGAAGGGTGTTTTGTCCACAACAATTTAAATATAAGCATTTAGGATACCTTCTGCTATTAGTGGTTTGAGACTTGGTTTCTCTGTCCATAGGCAATGATCCTTAAGAACGTGGGTTCTCAACCATGGTGCTCAGGCACTACTAGCAGTGCAAGTTTTCCAGCTTTCCTCATAATCACAGTCACAGAGAGGATATTTTATAATGTTTTAAAGAGAAGAATGGTTGGTTTTGCCCAACCAATCAGATTCTATCATCTATCATCTATCATGCACATTCTAGAATCTAATTGGATTCTGTTTCTCTGCTGAGCTTTCTGCTATGTAACTTTTGAGTAATAAATCCTATAGTATACAGAATACTGAATATGTTGGGCCCAATCCAGAGCTAAGCGATCACCAGCTCACATAGCGTATCTTTGTGTGATTTAGCACTGTATATTCAGGTAAACAAAGCGCATTCCAATCGCGCCCCAATCAGACCCAAACGCAACTCAAGCTGCAGCAGCTTGCATTGTGAATGGTGTGTTGTGGGAGGGAATAGGAGGAGGAGACATGTAGTCAATGTTAAGTAAGGGAGTGCCCGAGCCAGGTCTGAACACATACAGAAATAAGTACTGTTTGCATCAAAACATTTACACCTGCTACAGGTCATATTTATGTCCAGGAGAACGCAACTCAAGCTGCAGCAGCTTGCATTGTGAATGGTGTGTTGTGGGAGGGAATAGGAGGAGGAGACATGTAGTCAATGTTAAGTAAGGGAGTGCCCGAGCCAGGTCTGAACACATACAGAAATAAGTACTGTTTGCGTCAAAACATTTACACCTGCTACAGGTCATATTTATGTCCCGGAGGCTTAGTGTTACTATGTCCCTTTTCCCTTGTACTACAGTGTGCTACACTACTGCACAATGTATGTGGCAATGTAGCTGCATTGAGTTGGCTGCTTTGTGCCATACACTATGTTATATACTCGATTGTTATCCAGAGGTTCTTTTGCATATGCATATGCTGCGTTCAGATTGCACATGCCTCTGGATCAGGCCTGATGTCAGTAGTGTGTATGGCTGTAACCAGGGCCACCATCAGGGAGGGACAGTTGTCCTGGGCCCGGAGCTGATGGGGGTGTGCCGATACTCACCTAGCTCTGCAGATACAGGTATCACAGGTATCGTTCCAACAATATCTACTTGCTGCTCAGAGTTGTTCATTAGCAAACCAAAGCGAGGGGGAAGAACTGTCTGATGTTAATGGAGGTCTGCAGCGCTCCACCCCTAAGTGACATCACCAATGACGCGACACAGGGGGCGGGGCCGCATGGCTGTGTCCTGCTCCCCTACAGTTTCTGACAGTGGCCCTGGCTGTACTATACAATGGGTTAACTGAGAGTCACGAGAGCTATATGATCCAGGCAGATGGAGACATAATGGTCTGTAGGAGTAGAGCGTCCTATTTCTTCTAGCATATGTTTTCGCATGGATTTGACATAAGAAAATCCCTTTGGAGTACAGACATTGCAGCAATCATTATCACTCTAATGGTACTGTTAAAAAAATGTCTGCCTTGTGATAGCGCTTGAGAAGAACAATAACTATAGTACTTCTGTGATTAGAAAAGAATCAAAGGCCAGTATTTAAACCCTTTAAAAGCTGTGGGGTCTGTCTCATTACACAGAGGCTCACAGATAGTTTACCTAATCCTTCCACTGTCAGAGGTTATTATGCTCCTCAGCACATGTCAAATATAGCATATGACGGAGAATATCTACAGTCATAATGATTTCATCTATTCATTGTAGACATGTCAAAGTGGGATCTTTCAGGTACAACCGACCAGATACATGGAATCGGTCAGTCAAAATTAGTAGTGCAGATGTTCTAATAACTATTGTAGTGCCTTAATGGCCTTAAATGCTGAATGTTTCCTAATTGAATGGGCACAGGCACTGAAAGGAAGGCTAGAGGCATGCCCCTATCCCACTAGAATATTGTTTTTTACCATGAGCGCAGGGTTCCATGGTCTAGAAGGTGATAGTTCTTAAGGCAGCCACTTCCCCTGTTCCTAAGCCAATTACAGTGGAAAATACAGCTTGGCTGATAAATAGGCACTAAGGGCCAGATCCAGACCTAAGTACGACAGGGGACTCACGCAAGTAACTACGGACCCTCGCACACACGTAAAGCGGACAGTGGTCTGGATCTCTCCCTAAGAGCTGATCCATAGCTGCACACAAATCAGCATGTGATACAAAGGCATGCGCAATCGTACCTCTGGATGCCTATGCAAATACAGCATGTAGGGAGCGGGCACAAAACAATCAAGCTCAAAGCAACTACCTGACCATATATGGTGCCCAAGTACCTGGTAGAACATTGCACTGTGTAGGGTAAATGGAGGTATAAATATTGCTTTGATATAAACAGAGCTTATTTCCAGGAGATACGCTATGCCATTGGGCATACACCCATCTCTGGATTCGGCCCAAAGCATCCGCTTATGTGTAACACGCTGGGCGGAAAAGACCTGTTTTAACCAAGTCCTGAAGTGCCGCCCTTCTACATTCTGTACCCTACTGGTCCAATCCCCCATATAGCTGCTCCAGTGGTGCAATAGCCCAGCTTTTCTGTACATGCTGACTAGATAATGTGCAAGACTCCTGCCACTTCTTCTGATTGGAGAACAATAAGGGCAACAGATTCATGAAATTTCCTCTTGGTATTTTGCCCAGGGTATCTATATGATGTAAGCTGATTTAATGGTATGTAGCTGCCGTTCCGGAAATCGCTCTTTCAACAGTGATAAAGTCTACACCATGTGTGATTGTGTGATATATAGCGTGATATATAGCACTTGCTCTTTATGTATCAATCCCCTATGTCCGATAGAGTGTTGGCTTGCGGGCAGGGATCTCTTACCACCCAGGAGGTGCCTTAACGCTGGGCAGATGAGCTTAACCCAGTATAGCTATATTGTGAACTAAACCTCCCTTTTTGTGCTGACACATAGTGTTATATAATGTGTGTTTGGAGCGCTGGATCTGTCTTTTGTTCCTTGTAGTTACACAGTGGTCACTTTGGTCCTTGGCTGCACTCTCCATTTATATATACACTTGCACACATTTCATATATTTGATTAGAAGAGCAGCCTGTGTTTTCTTATTACTGTTACTAGTTTTACCACCCAGTCTGTCTATTCTCACCCAGTCTTGTTATAATGATTGATAAAATTGTAAAGCGCTACGTTATCTGATGGCACTATATAAAAGCCTGTTAATAAATAATGTTGGCTGTATCATCGTAGACAGGAAACAAATTTAGTAATACATCTGAATTTAACAACCAGCCATTTACTGTCCCTGGTACCTGCTGTGACATTTACTGTTCCCCATATGTGCCAGATTAGGATTAGGGTCAGAGCCAGGATTATTGTAATGCAGAACAAACACATCAGTATTACAATATTTAGTTTAACAGGTATTACGGAAATAGCTCTGACTGATAGAAAAATGCAGATCAGTGAATGCTGTGGGCATTGTAGTGCCAGTATGATAACTGTGGGCATTGTAGTGCCAGTATGATAACTGTGGGCAACGGCAATCCACACCTGATTTACCTACAAATCTGGGTTGTTGTAACTAACTGAACTAAATGCAAATGAAACCACAGAGTATATATAACATTAGAATTTGTGTTTGTGCCAGCGGTACCCATAAAACTTTACCTGCAACTGTTAGTTATTTATAAAATTCTATTTAAAAGCCCATCAAAGTGACAGAAAAAAATAAGATCTTGTTGGACCCTTTTTGTTAAATTTACTGAAATTAGTAAATGGGCATTTGCAAAACTAATAAAGATGAGGCGCAGCATTAGCCCTTTATGTATACTGAGCAGCACTTGTGTCTCACAACACTGAGGTCATCAGTTTGATTCCCGGACTAGGCCTTAGCTGTGTGGAGTTTGTATGTTCTTCCCATGTCTGTGTTTGTTTTCTCCGGGTTCTCCGGTTTCCTCCCACACCCCAAAAACATGCTGGTAGGTTAAATGGCTGCTGAATAACTTAGCACTAGTGTTTATGTGTGTATGTCTGTGTTATGGAACTTAGTATGTAGCTCCAATAGGGCAGGGACTGATGTGAATGTGTATTATTCTCTGTAAAGTGCTATGTAATCCGTTATATAAAAACCTGTTAATAAATAAATAGAAGATGCCCCTACCTGTCTATTCCATGTTAGAATCTCCCACTCCCTATGGTCCATGTTCCATGCAGAGATAATATCCCCTTAAAATCACCTCAAACCCTCCCAACCACCTCTATCATTTCCACGCGAGTGACCGGTAGTTCTAAAGGTGCAAAATCTGTCAGTAAATGAAAAAAAGGGGAGAGGAACAATCTGGAAGCCGCATCCCTGCAAGATCAGCAAAGGCGATGAAAACATTATCTGATAGGCGAGGGAAGACTTCGGCAGCTCTCCTTCCTCCCAATCCCCCTTCTTTTCCCGCCGATGCACAGGGCTAAGTTTTAGCTAATTTGGAGATAAATGCAGTTGAAACCTCTTTTTTTTTACATATAGATAAAGAGAGACAACCAGATCATCGATAAAAGACGCTTTTAATAGTAAATAATTAATATGCAAGAATTGACTGTACATTTATTCTGAAAAGGCGGCAGCCATACAAGATTTGCAAACTACAGAAAAAAAGAAACATCCAGACGGTCTCATTATTTGTGTTAATTTTCAATACAATATAACACAGCTGTTTGGCATTACCAAATATATTCATATATATATATATTCATTTTTATATATATATATTTATAGAGATATGTACATGTGCTGATAAAAGTTGCAAGTGCACACTTTAATATTATTTTTTTTCTTAAGGATTCCATCCATGTGTAACATTCAAGATTTGTGTTAATTGGACAAGGCACAGAGAGTACAGTATACAGCCAATCACAGCTTCCGCTGCCTCAGGCTGGATAAATATCTTGATGCCAATGGAGATTGCAACTCATAGCTTTGTGGATCCCATTGACTTCAAGAGGTTTTAACCTGTTATTCCTCAATAGAGTCTGTTAATATGCAGATATACTTGGGTACCTTAGTCATTATAACTGTTCAGTATTTTAGCAGCATGGGAAGAGAGCCTATTGCACAGAATTTCCTCAGCTGGACATTTACCAGTTCTATGCTTAAGTCAGACTCACATGACCCGAGTCAGCCATATTGAAAGAACAGTAACATAAGATATGAGGCCAAAAGTAAATTAAATACCCAAAATATGCAGCCTCAAAATAAATATAAAACATTACCTTTTTTGTGGAGAGAATTAATACTGAGAAATTGGTAAATGGAATGAACATAATATATAATAAGCAACAAAATCCCACTAATGCAGTTATGATACCTACTGTAATAGAGCTGCAGCATACCTCACAATTGTTCTGAAATTGTCAGGAGCGTCTGATTTGTGGGCCACAACCGTTGAGTTTCAGGAGGAATGGGAGAAGTTTGGTCCACCATGGGCATAATAAGGCAGAATTTAGTCAGACCAAAAAGCCAGCACTTTATTTGTCCCGATTTATTGATAGTAAATATTGGGATTCATGCTACAGTAAAAGTGTACTTTCTACCCAGGACTGGTGAAGATTTTTTGAACCCATTAATTTCGTATCAGTTGATTAGGGATGAGCTTGATCAGTTAAGTATGCTGCTTTTATTGATAAGCTGAATAAAGGTTAAGCTGACAAAATGGCTGCCACCAATAGTTGTAGGCTAGTGTAATACTGAGCTGAAAAGTACACAACATAAATGGAGTGTTTGTAGAAATAAAGAGGAAGGGGGTTCTCTAACACAGCATTAACAGACTAATAGCATTGGCATGATCCATAGTAACTCATATATCTGCATTCTTAGCCCTTTTCCATTAGTCAAATGTCCTCAAGACACAGTCGTAAAGAGGTGGACCAGTTACAGCTGTATTGAATAAAGAGGGTAGGTAATACGTCTGCATTGGAATGTCAGGGTAACACATAACAAATGTCATTATACTTTACACACTTTGCTAACTTCCTCCTATTGCTGCAAACCTATTAAATAGAAAATCCCAAGCAAACAACAAAAGCTTTTTGCAAAAGACATCAACCCTGGACCAATACTCCATTTTATGTATGAATACCATTTTGCCCTATTTAAGCTTTGCCCATGTTCCTCACTCTGCTTATACAACCACATATATCTTACAATATTATTGTACTGTGGTTTTAGGCTGGATGTGTATTCTGTTTAATTGGGGAATAATTAGAGATGATCTGCATATAATAGTTTTCATTAAGTATAAATGTCAAATTTCAGCAATGTAGTAAAATTCTATAAATATATCGTATTTGGAAAATACTGTGTATGGGGATTGGCAGGAACAGTCCTGTTTTCATCCAATGGCTTTCCTATGCACACAACCATAGCATTGGGACACATGACAGCACTTCAAATATGACATCAATTTTCTCTGAAATTTAAATCTTCGTTTAGCTTCTTGATCGTAACTATGTTTTCCTTAAATAAAAGACAAATTGTGACATTTTCCTTGTGGCAAAGAAATATGTCCTGGAAATGGCCTATATAATGGATATGTTGTAGATCATATTAAGGATAAAGCTAAATCTATGGGCGCTAAGAGAAAATGTTGTCGATCATATAATGCATATAATATTTTGAGCCACTCTTTGACTACTGACTTGTTTGAGTATGTGTCAGCTTATATTTAATATTTTATTATTCATAACAGGTTTTTATAGTGGGATAATATTACATAGCTCTTTACAATTTTCAAACAATCATTCACATCACTTACTGCTCCATTGGAGCTCACAGTCTAAATTCAGACACACAGAATAGTGTATATTTTTAGCAGCCAATTGACCTTTTAGCATGTTTTTGAAGTGTAAGAGGAAACCAAAAACTCAGTTGTGTGAGGCAGAAGTGCTAACCACCTGATATATATGGCCGATTTAATGTACTGAGTCTGTCTTTTTTTGATCTTCTCTAAACACCTGTGTTTGGAAGGAAATAATCCTCGGTAAGACAAAGAAAAAGAACATGTCCTGTCATTATTTGTGAATCGAGCATGTTTACAGCTGTTATGGAGGGCACCCAGAATGTGGACGTAGTTTACGTTTGCATTGACTACTATGGTGTGCAAAAGCCTTCATAAATTCATATTTTAATGTGTTTTATCACCTACAGCAGTGGAGCCTTTTTGTAGGATAGTCAAAAATATTAGTTGTCTTAAGAACATTGATAAAATGCTGCCTATGTATTCATTAGAATGTGATAACATTATTATAATAAGGATTTTCACATACTGGAGTAATAATGCAGTGTACTGCATGTTAGAAGCACAAGGACCGGATCCTATCCTAACTCAGACAGTCCGCACGGAAGAGGGGAGTGAAGACAGCCTTAAGTCACATTTGTGGACCAGCGGTCAGTATGTGCACTTATCCACATGTAAATCCTTAATTCTACTCCAACTGTAAAATTGATATGCTCCCCCCGCCAGAGGCGGAACTAGCGAGTTGTGGGCCCAGGTGTAAAAAATATGCTTTGGCCCTGATGATATCCCAGGTAACCCAATGGGGAGCTTTGGCGGTGCGGTGATGATGGCTTTGGGCCCTTGTATCAGCATGGGCCCCGGTGCCGCTGCAGCTGTTGCACCAATGGTAGTTTTGCCCCTGCCCACCTTACGGAGTTTAGGCGGGTAGAGGGGATCAGACGTATCTCCACACGTACGGAAGTAAGTTCCGTATGTATGAAGATCCGTCACGGAACGTCTAGCATGTGCTTTGCCAGTCTGGCAGCCAAACTCTTCAGCATCTTGCGTGCGGACTTTGTCTGTCGCTAGTAAGGGTGGATCTGGTACTTAGTTGCCTACTTCCTAGAAGTGTCCAATAGGTTGCTGAATATTTAGGCATACTCCCAGAAATCCAGCCACCTACGACATCCTGCTCATGTGCAGTGATACAAAGAATACAATACAAGGAATGAAAGAAGCAGCTCTTATAATAGATTGTGTGCATATACAAAAGACGTGACACGCTGTGAAGGAGAGAACCTCATAGAATTCACAAATATTCGTGGCTAGTGAATCAAGCTACAAAATGGATGCCTTCCTTGTGAATTATACCACTGCGCTGTATTATCCCAGCAAATATATTATGAAATGATAGCTTTCATCATTAAAACATAAGCAGATAATAGTTAATATTTATTATTTGATTGTTGCATTGGATTTCAGCACGTGTGTGTTTTACTAACACATTTTAGATAAGTAAGTAAACCTTTAATATATCAGCCAGCTGCTCAGTCATTTTGACAGCTCCATCTGGCGTTATAGCACTAAAGCAATTGACACAAAAATTGATGACAGGTTGTGTGTGTATGTGTGTCTGTGTATATATATATATATATATATATATATATATATATATAACTTTATTATGTGTTTAGTCTGACCATAGATACTTTTGGGGCCCGATCCAGAGTTACGGGCAAGCGTTGTGCGTACTAACTAAATATACTCTCCCCCCGTCCTGCCGTAGTTACACTTGTGTTGCGCCGGCGTAACTACGGCAGGATGTACTAACGACCTGATCGTAACCTCCTAACCCTATCCTTCCAGCCTAATTTCCCTTCCCCCCCCCAACTACCTTCCCTAACTATAGCGTAGTTACGGTGATAGTTTGATTGGCATGCCCCTTCCACCGTAATTACGCAACTGTTATGGAAACCCAATCCTGACAAAGCCCTAACAATGCTCAAAAACATCTGCCGGACGCATGCGCAGATCGGCAAAACAGCCGATCTTACGCTTACGCCCGCCGTAAAAACGGTAGCTGGCGTAGTTCTGGATCAGGCCCTTGGAGCCTGTTGAGACCGTGTATTAGCCCTTGTATTTTTCTGCTAGACAGTAATCTTGCAAATTTCAAGGAGGGAATGAGTTGGCCTTTAGTTAGTTTCTCTAGTCATAATTCTGTTTACCAGAACATTGTCCTCTTATGTGTCCAATGCAACTACTGCTGACCAATTTGTTAATGCCAATCACTGATCAATTAAGGGTAGTCGTTGGGTCAGCACAGTTATGCTTCTAACATAGGGAGACGTCCACTTCACCACAGTACTAAATATTTATTTATTCACCTTGTCAATATTATCACAGTCGTGTCCTATTCTGCACAATTCCCTGTAACATTTATTAGGCTGCGATACCATTTTCAAGAGATCAGTTACAAAACTGCTCTCCCTGTCCCTGTTTCAGGGACATTATATTCAAGGTGCTTAAATCTATGTAAAGTAGACAGACTAAGATAAAATTCATAGGGAACAATAGAATGCAATGTTTAGGCCAGACATACCCAAGGTCAATCATTGCTGTGACATACTTAGGTGCATTCATTGATGTCAGAGGAGAATATTTTAGCAATATCTGTCTTCCTGATTGGCTAAGATGCCTATTTGACCTTGGGAGTTGTTTTTTAAAAGTCTGAAGCAAATTACTTTATTGCATATCAGGAAAATTGTCTATTTTTGAAATACTTAGAGAATAAAATACTTTTTCACAGTACAGTGTAACTTATGAAGTGCTCAGTTTATGATAACATAAGTAAACTGGTTTACACACATGGAAATCCTTGAAGCCATTTGAAGATAGGGAATGTAAAATATTCAATAAAATAACGATATTGGATTTAAAGTAAGGAGATCTTTATGGACACCATGAAAGAAAACCTGATATCCAGAAGATGGAACCATTGTGTAGATGGAACACATATCTACCTGTTACTCATTGTGAATGGAGACATCGCTGACAAGTTGCCTCCATGTTAAGTAATGGTTCAACCTAAACATAACCATTGCCTCTGTTGTGAGCAGGTGAGACATACATTTGAATTTAATAGAAGTTTATTTTGGTTTCTTATTGACTCCCGTTCTATTGACAGCTGACTACACCACACGACATATTTACAAACTGTCTGAAAAACACTTCTGCGAAAAGGTATGCAAACTTGGGCAACATTAACTCTGGCTAACAGTTGCTTTCACTGGCAATAGTAAGAACCTTAAGGCCAGTTGCATTATGCAATGGATTTCAGTTCTGCAGAGACATCACACAAAATCTACATGCCAAGGATTATCATTTGTGTTGGCTATTGCATTCTATTCTCTCTAAGGCAAAGCAGCTTGGGAAGCTGTATACAGAAGGGGGGCTACTTAGCATCATTATACAGTGTCCTATAACGTGTCCTTTTAAAGTTATAATTCATCTCATTTTTTTCTACCTGACCTTGAAATGCAGATTTAAATAACCAAAGACCACATTCTTTTTAAAGGTATGTCTTTTATAGACCAAGGAGAAAGGGAAGCTTTTAGCGTCTATGCCTCCAAATTCCCTTGCTGGTAGATGGCTTTTTCTGAAAACCTCTTTGCACAATTCAGGTTCCTTTTAAACAATGCACGCTTAGTCCACAGAGTAGCAATCTTCCTGCAGCCCTGCTGTCTTTATCACCGATACCTCTCATTTTCAGAAGTAGGGAACAATAATGTTGCCGGATTATCCTCTCGCCGTCTTAGTCTTCCAAAAAAAGACTGGAATCCATGTCTAAGTCTGGCCTCTACAAGCCAGAACAACCACATTCTCTCAAAGTCCATTTTGCCTGCTGTAGCTGAAGTCTGGATCCTCTGTGTGAGTGTCTGTTACCAGTGAGAGTTTGGTTTGTGTCCTTCCTATTTCCTCTAGTGCACATGCCAAAGAATCCAAACTACCGTCATACGGGTGGCGGGCTTCCCACAGGTCCAAGATGACAGCGGATGGACTGTTCTTTGTTGCAAAGTAGCATAAGTTCCTAGAAAGGTTAGAGTGTCATAGGAATCAGTCATTGAGGTTACAGAGCAAAGTTAAGACTGTTTTGGTCATTGTTATAGTATAGTATATAATATAGTATAATACAACATTAATAACATTAATATATATTTCAATGATACTGTATGTCCACTATTTTTTAAGTTACGGCCATTATCACTCAATGTATACCTGCATTCAGTGACCTTCACCTTGCCATCTGTTCTTGCAAATGTATATGTTGCCCAGTTTTATTCCTCCCTGGCATTTATTCCTTTCCTATCCATGAATATGTATGACCTATCACTGCAAACCTTCTCTAGATATTTGCTTTAATAGCCCTGAGTTGGCTCTTTTAGCAATTCAGGAGAGATAGTGCCTTTTTCAAAATGACTGTAATTCTGGTGTTAAAAATAAGACCTTTTTCTAGTATAACTGCTCCCCTCTGACATCAATGTTTCAGCCAGTTAAAAACATAGTTTTAATCCACCCGGTGTCAGGAGGCAAGCACAGTGCTAACCTTAATTACCGCCGAGCCACAGTTGGATGCACAGCAATTTTTAACAACAGGAAATCTTTTTCCCGGTACAGGACATGACAAGCCCATGCCGCAGAGTTTGTGGTGGATCTGCTACTAGTGGATGAGTTACAGTGTTGAATTTGATCTCTCCTACCCTCCTGTTCTTTGACTGCCAATGAGCGACAGTAATAATACCATATGCTTTATTGATACAGCACACTCAGAGTTGTTTGTGCGAGTGATTTTAAGGGAATAACGATGGTAATTAGAAAATTACCATCTGGCCCCCCTGGTGGATCTCTCAGATGTTTGTTTATGTATGGGGCTGTAACGTGCAATGTACTACAGCAAGTGATGGTATTACAGCATAAATCCCCTCTGCTGTTGTGTTGTTTTGCTGTTTCAAGGTCTTTGTGTGGAAAGTAGTTCAGCTCTTGTTTGCTAAGTAGTGATATTCTGTAATGTATTGTATTCAACACATGCGTCATAGACCAGGTAGCATTAGGCAGCTACGGGGTTAGGCACAGTGGCTCTGTACAGGAGGGGGAGCTGGTGTGTGTTTACAGCCTGCCAGGAAGAGTCGATGAGTTATAGGCTAGGGTGAGTGTACAAATAATGTGAGGGCAGGAAGCTAGATTTGTTTGCTTGAGATCTCATTTTTATAACGTAGGACTGTTGTGTCTTCTGCTCTCCCTCCTGTGTCTGTCTACATCCTCAGCTCTCCTTCCTGTCTGGGTCTCCCTTCCTGCACCCTGTCCCTGTCCTCTTCTGGCCCGTTTTGCCCTCTGCTCTCCCTCCTGTCTCTGTCTCTCACACTGCGCTCTGTCTTGCTCTGTGTGTCTCCTCCTGTGCTCTGTCCCTATTCTGCTCTGCCCGGTTCTGTCCTCTGCTCTCCCTACTGTTTGTGTCTCTCCCTCACTCTTATACTTGCCTAGTCCCTGCTCCTGTCTGTGTCTCTCCTCCTATGCTCTGTGCCCTGTCTGGTGTTGTATACAGGGGTGGAACTACCAACAGGTGCAGCGGCACTGGGGCTTATGATAATATAATGCCCACAGCCTTCATCATCACACCGCCGAAGCCTACCACCGGGTTACCTTGGATATTATCAGGGCCAAATCATTGTTTTGCACCTGGGCCCACAACTTTCTAGTTCCGCCTCTGGTTGCATAAGCTGCTCCTTCACTATATCCTGCAGAATCCTCCTACCACTCAAAGGTATCACATTTTACTATTAGGGTTAGGGCTGATGTGGGTATTAGAGATAGGGTTAAGGTTAGGGCTGATGTGGGTATTAGAGATAGGGTTAAGGTTAGGGTTGAGGGGGGGTGATATATGGAATGCAGATGGTTTTGTAATACAGAAAATAGTAAGTGCTGGCATTACAATATTCTGTCGGACAGTTGTCTTGTACCTACCGGATAGGGGACCGGATTCAGATTTAATACCGATAGGTCACGTACGCACGCAAGGTGCGTAAGTGACCTGATCTCACTGGAGGGCGCATGCTATAGTAACCCTAGCGTATAAACAATCCGAGGAAAACAATTTCCAAGGAAATGGGCTGTGCTTCCCCTCTGCCTGCTAAAGATGGCGGGGGGAAGCATGCGAAGTGTACAGTGTGGGAGGGGGCTCCCACACTGCAGCAGATCATCGGTCGTGCGGACCGCTGATCCGCACGATACACTGAATGCAGGCTTATGGCAGCGTAAGCCCGCATGACAAAGGGGAGTGACAAGGGGCGTGCACTTCCCTCTCTGTAGCGGACGTACAGGCCCCCACACGCATGGAATACGAGCGGGGGTCTGAATCCGTTCCAGAGTGAGGTCGATAAGTTAAACCTGTCGGTCATTTTTTTGCCGACAGTATAACTGTCGATCTCACAACCTTCTGCGTTCCACATCACAGCCATACAATACATGTGTACGTCTGTTCATCTCTCTACTGCTGTATCTCTCTGATACAGATCATTAATATATTTAATATTATATTTTGAGTCAAAAACAAGAAACAAACAAAATGTATGTACTTTACATAGATATGTTAGATAGATAAAGCTGCGTGTACAAGTTAGTCTTTGCGAAGCATGCGCACGCCAGATGTTACACATCGGAACTCTGAATGTACAGATCTGATGTTAGAGTTCTGTGCGTCAGGGATTGATGGCCTATTGTATTCTGCAGTCACAGTGATCCGTGCGGATAAGTTAAGGTCGGTTTAGGGACGCAGAAATCAGCTAAACTCTGCACGCATGAGAGGAGTGTCATGTGAGTGCACCAGCCTATTGCGTGTGGACTTTAGCAACTCCATGTTTGCGGAAATCGCACTTAAGCCTGGATCAGGTCCAATATTCCCATCTTAACCTTATAACTTATAACTGTTTAACTTTTTATTTAAATTAGAAATTTTAGAAAATTGGAACATTTCCATATGTATATAAACCATATAATGTCATTTTTGATAACAAACACTATAAAGCACAGCTTTAAATCTAATTTACTTATACCCCTTCGGTCCCAATCAAATTCCCCCCCCCCCTAAAAGTCACGTTGCAAACTGTCACCTAAAAGTCACTTTGCAAACGGTCACAGGCTGATGCCTTTAATAACTATATTGATGGCACCCAACAGTATCATTTCCTAAAATAAATAACATAAATCCTTTGGTCTGTCCGTTGTTTGGGAGAGTGACGAGGCTGCCTTCTCCTTATTGCTGGACAAATTGCAGAACATTGCTGTTTTAAATTGTTTGTTGCTTTCAGGAAAACATTATGAAGTTCTGATTCAAGCCTTAACCCCCCATGATATCCACCTATATACTTTACTGCCACTGGCATTGTACTCTGGTCCAGACAGTCCTGGATAAATACCTTCTGTACACATTTATCAGAGTGTTCCCCAGGCTGTTATTACTACAAGCAGGTGCACAGCTATGATTTGGACCATTTAAACCCACCTGCAGATTAGAAAACATGAATAACGCGATGCAGGAGAGGCTGCTGGCCCCCGAAGCAGCTTCTGCTGAGCAAATGTATAACTACCAGGTGAACTGTGCTTTGCCCGCTGCTGCACTCCAAAGGCAGACAGGCCCAATTTTTCCTCTATTTTCGCAGTTCCTTTTAAGGAAGCAGCTGCAACTCTGTCTTTCTTTAAAAAAATAAAACCCCACCGAAAAAGAAAAAACCCGCTTACCACGGTGACAAAGAGAATACAGGAAATAATCAAATCGCAGAGCAAAATGTCAAAGCGGCAGTAGGGCCACTTGAGCTGCAAGCTATTCCCATCACAAGCATCTTGGCAATGTTATTTTTCAAAGCAGGCACTGTTCAAATGGAAACAAGCTGTACTGTGTTATTGTGCCTGTAAACAGGAAGATAAAAGGCCAGATCGAAGCACAAGCTAAAATTGAGTTTCTAGAAACCTTCGCACTACGGAAAGAGCTGGGTGGAGGTGAGGCAGATTACGGTGTGCGCAATGGATGGCTAAATCATTCATTTGCCCAAATGTTCTGCTCCTCTCTCCACAGTGTCAGGTTACTCCTTTACTGTAGAAATGTAGGTTGTGTCTATGGGCCTGATTCAGAGGCTGAAAATAAGAACTTAAAGTTACACCTGGGCAAAACCATGTTGATTTCAGGGGGAGTCAAGTTAATTTTATTCTATGCATGCAGGGAGAATGATTTGCTTTTACTTATTGCACACAGATACCTGATCAGCTTCACTTTTAAACTGCTAATTAGACTTGAGCTGGGAAACGTCACCTTTTAACTATAATACTGTTGCAACAAATGAAATTTGACTCCCCTGAAATCAACATGGTTTAGCCCAGGTGTAACTTTAAGTTCTTATTTTCAGCCTCTGAATCAGGGCCTATGAATGTAACGTGTGTGACCTTTATTCCACTTGATCATCTCTATTGATCATATTTAATAAGGATAGGCAATTCTTTAGGCAAGAGAAAGAAATCACCATCAGTTAGCAAGGAAGGAACAGGCAACTGACAAAGAACATTCTGTGGCCACAGTCATTTTTGTGCTGTGTAGTTATAATTGTAACTTGATTATGTTCGCACAAAACCCATATGACAGATCTAGTAAGTATCTTAGGGCCGTCTTCAGACATGCGTTTGTTCAAAAGTACGCAATTATAGGCACGCACGTAGCAAGGCGACACCCACCAACACCCATGACCCTCCCCTCTCATGGCCGTGCAATCATAGACTTACACCTCCATAGAGCACCTCTAACTTTACGTGTGTCCTTACATGCTTATATGTATGACGTACGTGCGATTCTATGGAACCGCGCCCTCAAAGACTCATTTAAATGCCCCCTCACCCTCTTTCACTGAACTTTTCAAGAACATATTTTTACCCCACCCAATCGTACTTATGTCCCCAAGTGCACATGTCCGTGCTTAAAGCACCTACGTGCGTATATTCTACGTAACTTACGTAAATAAAGTTACTACGCATGCGCAGTTAAAACGTTCCCAAAAATACGCACGCAACCCACGTGAAAACGGATCTGTGAATACGGCCCTTAGGGAGCAAATAATGCTTTCCCCAGGGCCTCAAGTTTTTGTGCCCCCATTCTGCGACTGTGATCATCAAAAGGACCTCCACCTTGATTGTGTTGTGGTGGTTAAAAACACATAAGTGATGGAGAACCTATTCAATCCATGAAGTGACATAAAGGTGAGAAAACATAGAATGAATAAAGCTGGTATGTTGTCTCTTTACTTTCAAGTGAGATTTATAACTTACCAAGTGAATTTGGACACCCCCTAAGTCAGATGACACTACTTTCTGTGCTTTGGTCAGAGGACCATAACACACTCCTAGGACAGTATGTCACATCATCTCCTAATGTGACAACTGCAGTTTAATTCCGAGAAAATGCTAAATCATGGACTTGGGGTGCAAGATCCCAAAATCTCAATTTAACTGAACTATATTAGAAACTATGGAGGAAAAAGATCTAGGAGTCACAATTTCATGTGACTTAAAGGTAGCCAAGCAATGTAACAAAGCAATGGGAAAGGCAAATCATGCTTGGCTGCATAGGGAGAGCTGAAAAAGTAGTAGTGCCACTAAATTAGAAGAGACCACAGCAAATAATCTAACATTAAAATAAAATAATATATATACACACACACACATATATATAGTTACTGGCTGTCGGAAACGTCTGTAAGTAATTATTTTTGGTAGGTGTCTCTACTTCCAGCCTTCCGTGAACTATGTCATCTCCAAGGCTGTGTCCAGCGTTACCGTGGCAACCAGACACCCACTCTCACTTCCCTCTTACAAAGTCCCGGCCCTAGGCAATAGTCTGTCACCAGGTAAGAAGTTATTTGCAGTGTTTGATCTTGGACCTGCGGGGCTCCCTGACCCGTGTGGCCCTATGTGGCCTGTGGCCTATGCCTATGGCATACCCTCCAACATGACCCATTCCATTACGGGTCTTGAGCTCTTGAGCTTTCAACTGTCAGTTACTATGGTAACCAGCTTTGTTGAAGAGGCAAATAGTTTTTTTTAAATATCAGTTATTTTAACCAGGTGAGTGACAGTTGGAAGCACAGGAGCGGATTAAATTGTACCTACTGGAATGGGTCATGTTGGAGGGTCTGCTATGGCTGCCTTTGGGGGAGGATTAGGGTTAGGCTGCAGAGAAGGGAAGGTTAGGTTACAGGAAGTGTATGGTTAGAGTTAAGAAAACTTACCGGTACTTTAAGCCGTTTCAGTCTTTCGAAGCTGCACAGTGCAGGGGCCATGTTTTCGAAGGGCAGGCTCCTGAACACTGACGCCAGTCAGCCCTTTATTGCTACAAACTGATCTGTGATCTGGCGAACCCACCCACACTTAATGTTTGTTTTTTATTGATGTTTACTTTGTTCATTTATTTTTTTAGGGTATCTTTGTCTATCCCAAACATGTTTAAATTGCTTGTAACGCCTCTGATAGGAGGCCATTCCACTTATTCACTACCCTGTTACTTTAGCAATGTTTTCCTCTAAGCCCTCTCTGTTTCATTGCACAGCCTCCTATTCTAATCCTGTACAGATTTTTTACCTTGTTAAAACACGATGGGTATGAAAGGTTCTATCATATTTCACCCTACCCTCCAGTACAACTCACTCGAATGAATAAGTTCCTTAGGGGCAAAAATGGTGCTCCAATGGAAAGGATGTAATTGGGAGGACTTTGAAAAGAATATGTCCAAGGTGATAAGTGCTATTTAAGAAAAACTTGTCATTGTACTGAAAGGTGCCTGATATTGAATATTGAGGCTTACCATCATAGACAAATATGTTCCTTAGTATCTGAAAACAAATAGCTTTCCAAAGGTACAGTGGCTCAGTGAGTAGCACTTGTGTCACACAGCACTGAGGTCATGAGTTCAATTCCACACAGACCTCATCTGTGTGAAATGTGTATGTTCTCCCTGTGTCAAGTGGGTTTCATCTGATTGCTCCGGTTTCCTCCCACACTCCAAAAACATACTGGTAGGATAATTGGCTGCTGACTAAATTAATCATAGATTGTGTTTGTGTGTGAGTGTTAGGGACCTTAGTATGTAGCTCCAATGGGACAGGGACTGATGTGAATGTGAAATGTTCTCTGTAATGTGATTGCTCTATATGAAACCCTGTTAATATATGAATAAAGGCATATTTGAATGCAGCCAGTAATAGCTACATGCTGTAGAATACAACATGTTTTCAAACCCTTAAGATAACAATTACCATGCCTGCCTGTCAGGGACACTCACCTAGTTCTGACTCCCCTGGATACTCTGATTATACCTTATCCATCATCAGGAATGATCCATATATTTGCCTGTATGAAATAACTCCTTATTTATGTATGTATTCAGAAGCTGGGAGGCAGAATGAATCACATTTTTTCCAGTAACAGGATGTGTTCATTAGAATCCCCCATAGGGAAGCTTAGTAATAAAGCTCAACCATTAGTATAGCCTTCATGTGAATGGGCCTTGAGGCATGAATTTATATAAGTGTTTGGGAGGGGCCAGGGATGGTTTCATGTCTTTCTTATGATTTTAACAGATTAAACAAAAACAAACCTTGACAAGTAAACCCTGCTATTAGAAAGTAGATTGGAAGCTCTTGTAGACACTCGTTCCCTTTGGCCATACCTGTTTGTCTGTAGGAACATAGACATCAGGGTGTAATTATTCTGGGTCAGGAGATACTTTCTATGTATAAAGGCACGATAGATGTGTCTGAGAATGTCTGCTTTAGATTGCTCACAGCCTAATTCATTGTGTAGCTGGAGGGGAGATAATTGTCAGGGGTGAAGAAGAACACATTGATACCATGTTGTCTTCTGAATACATATGTTATTATGTGATTGGTGTAGGGTCAGTGCTATAACATAAGAGCTAAAGATAGGCGACGTCCCATTAATGAGCAAAATCAAAAAGGAAAGAGAATTCACAACAGCTGATATTAAGGTGGTGTATCTTGTATATGCTGGTAGAAATATTTCCTAAAATTGGCAATAATGGACCGGATTCACAGATATGTTTTTGCGTGGGGTTGCATGCGTATTTTTCGAAGTGGATTGCGTATGTGTCGTAACTTTTTCCACGTAAGTTACATAGTCCTTTAGGCATGGACTTGTGAATCGCACTTAGGTACATATCGATGTGGGGGGGGGAGCATTTCTATGGGCTTTTGCGGGCGCGGTTAGTAAGATACGCACATGCGTACATAAGTAAGTAACATATGCATGTAAGTACACACGTAGAGATAAGGGTTCCCTAAGTCACCAAAAACCCGTCCGTTCGAGGGGAGTGTCATGGGTGTTGCCTTGCTACGTGCGTACTTAGTAAACATGGATCTGTGAATCCGGTCCAATATTATTAATGATGATGATAATGATGTACCAGATCCCGACTTCTGGGAAGGAATTCCAGTCACTAGGATAGAAAACAGTGTAACTCTCCCAGAAAGAATCTGGATCCTCAATTCCATCCTGGTTACAAATTCATCAGCGGTGCAAGGCAGAGAAGGAAGCGAATGCGCTTCCGCCCTGTGGGAGGCATTTTATATGGGGATGGTGCGGAAAACTTAAGTTAGGGGTCATCTGGCGGAAATCCTTACAAATGAGGAGTGTCCTCTCCTCGCCTGTGCGGATTTCTGGATGCAGAACCTCTTCTACTGCTGCAGTCCAGAGCTCTGACCACAGTGGCAGCGGAGGTTTCCAGTCCAATAATACTGAAAAAAAGATTTAGTGACAGGTCACAAATGATTCCTATTTGAAAAAAATAGCCTACTAAATATTTGTAATTGTTTTAGTAATGCACATTTTTTGTTTTATTGTTTTTAAGGTAATCAAATGTCCTTTCCTCTTGGAAGAAGGAACACACAAAAGTGGATGGTTAATAAGTCATCTACTGTTACTGGGCATTGGGTATGTGCAGGAAAAATTAGCTCTAAATGTTCAACAGGGGCAAAGAAGCTGCAATTATTCTACTGAGTAGGATTCTTCTATGTACTGATTGTGTTACTAACCTCTTATTCTATCCGTTCCTCAACACAGTAGAGTAAGCACTACAGAGAGACCAGAGCGTCTGCTTGATGCTCAGAGCTAGGGCCATAGTACTTACAGGGAATTTTAGGCTAGTGATTTCTGGAGGCCACTCAGCAGGCCTTATTAATTGAAGAAAATTAAGATGTTGACTAGCATAGGACATGGTAACTAAAATTATGTCTTTATAGAATAGTGACCATTAGGATGTTCTATGTATTGGGTGATAGCCACTAGAATGCTGTATGTATTGGGTGGTGGTCACTAGAATGCTGTATGTATTGGGTGGTGGTCACTAGGATGCTGTATGTTTCAGGTGGTGGTAATTAGGTGATGTTTACATCAAAACATTTGCACCAATCATTGCTTTGCAGCTGTTTGCCCTATTTCACTACTAATTTTCTTAACAAAAATTAAAAATGAGTGTCCTTCTAGAATCTTGTAATTGGATGAGTTAAAGTCTGGAATCCTGAAGATCTTCTTCTTGTCTTAATAGATTGTGTGCACAGAGAAGTGCTGTTAAAGTTCCTGGGGATACCACATTGGCAATATTTTCAGGCACTCTTTTGAAGTGTGTTTGAGAGTATCAGGAGAATGTTATTAAGGGAGATTCACAGTCCAACATCTACCTCTTACCTGTTTATAGAAAGCTTCTGTGCTAACAGTTGCCAATCTTTTCCTTTGGAGTTTGGTGTGTCGAATGTTGCACATATCCTTTGCCGGATGGAGTGTGGGATTTTGAAGGCTTTCGGACCAGTGTGTGCCAGGAAATTGCTTTCCTCCGGTGCAAAGAAAGCTAAGGCCTCACGCTCATTCTGCATGAAAATCAGTCAAGTCCGTTAGCAACATAATCATAATACCTATGCAACACAAATAAACATAAAAGACATTCAACTGTGTTAATAGTATTACCAACGTTAAAACAAACAAAAGGCTAGACACACTTCAGGATTGGCCCTATCTACATGAGCATTGCATATATATTAAAACATATATTTTTTTTTATTAAAATGTATTTAGTTTCAGTAGATTATTTTAAGATAAATTATATGGCTGATGCCACACAGAGCATTTTACAAGATCTTTTTTTGCGTTACAACCCTTTTACAGCTCACAAATTGTAATTAGCACCTATGATGATCTGTGGGACAGGGTCTTCTCCAATATAACACGTTTAAATCAACACGCATTTTTTACAGACACTTTTTTTTAATGCTGCTACCAACATTCTAAAAATGGCAAGTAAGCCTCAGTTCTCGTATAACTCCCATTTAGAGCTACTAAACATCGTACTATTAAGCAATTGTTACAGCAAATATATTATTTACATTTAATATAGAAGTGTAAGTGTACAGAACTATTTCCGAAAATTGAGAGTGAAAGGGTTGTGCACTACCCTCTTCCTTGTGTAATTTCAAGTCTGGATCCAGCCCAATGTCTTTTAGCTACAAACTATCAGAAAATTGACAGCAGTCATTGTTAAAAGTGATTTGTCAGTGTCTATAGACCTACAGCCGTCTAGACTTATATGGATACAGCACATAAAGGGCCAGATTTTTAGTTAAAAGAAAAATTGCATGTTTATAGTACACAGCAGCTAATGCAGCTATGTTCTACTGTTCTACTGTGTACACCACCCCCTGGGATGGAATAAGGCCAACTGATGCCCTAAGCCCAGAGCAACAATACACCCATCCATTGCCTAACTGACAAGACATTAATGTAAAATTATAGAATAAAAAAATTCTGTTTTGTTCCAGGCCAGAACCCATAATTATATTAAATATATTTATTTATAAAAAAAATATTATTTCTATTCATTTAACATTCATTAGTCGTGAACAATATAAGCAAATAATTTTATCATAACTAGAGAAACAGAAAAATAATACTTTTCAACACTTAAAAAAAGGGTCAGGAAATACTGAAATCCATGCAGAAAAACATTAGTAAGACATATTGAACTCTAAGGAAATGGATAACTTGTAACTCAATGTATTGATTCTAGAAATTCACTAAAGTTTAGCCACCTGTACCTGTATGTATATATATATATATATATATATATATATATATATATACATCAGGCTAATCCTGAATGGAGATATAAAGGCTGCTGACCAATAGAATGTCAGCAGGCTCTATTTAAGAAATAGCAGCTCCAGAACTAGGCCACATTGCTGGTTATAGCGTTTGGTTTTCCTTCACTTAACAACTATACTGTTTGCTCCTGGATCTTGGTTTTGGTTCCTTTCCCAGTGAGTGTCAGTTGTGGGAGTATAAGTGTGTGTGCCCCTGTCTCATTGTTTTTCTATCTGCACTTATAATTCTACATTGTTCTTTTGGCTCCTCCTCCATCTAAACTATGATGCTGCCTTTCCTTCTTGGTGGGTCTCTGACCCTTGTGTTGACTTGTCCCACAATAGTTGCCGCCAGGGGCTGTAGCTCACTAGTAGTCTGCAGCTCAATTTGTCCCCACCACTAGGGGTTCCAGTGAACACTAGATTCCTAGTTAGACTCTGCACCCTGGTTGGTCTTCCCCATAACACCTTTTTGTGGGTCTTGGTTCAGCTGCACCATTTGTACCCAGCAGGTGGCACTGGAATAAGATCTGTGATGCCAGCATCCCTTGATGCTTTAAGCAACTGCTTATTCTCCAGCCCTTACCACACCTATGAAATGTGCCTAGTTATGGCTTCAAAAATAAGAATCTTAAAGATATACTATATGTAAGTACAGACCATCAATGTGCCTGTACAACCCTGACCTTACAGAATCCCAGTGATATGTCTTGAAGAGATTTTGGTGGATATAACTATAAAATACACTCAAAATACAGACGTAAATCCTGAGCCTTTTTATGTTATGCTAATTGGCCTGAAGCCAACTCTAAGTCTGGCCCAAGAATATTTCCGCGTCAGGTAACTAAGACGTCTTTAGTTATACAGAGTGTCACCAGTTCAGCTGTGTGAACTTGAGACTCTAACAGCTGGCACAGAAGCAGGGAAGGTGCGTCACATGCTATATCAGTTTAAATGGAATCTGCAGGGAAATGCTAGGCTTGTAATCTGCACATCTAAGATAAAACACTGTGAATACCCTAGGGGGCTGTAAAGCAAGCAAGCTGTTCTCTTTGGCATAGGAATGCAGCCCCCTGCTTTCCCCATCACCTCCTGAGACGAGAAGTCGGGCATTTTGCATTAACTAATCTGTTTGATATGAAGGATGGAATTTTTACCTCCAGGAACCCACTTAGAAAAATACATTTTGCTATGATACAGCTACAGGTTTAGGACTGCCAATGTTTTGCAAGCACAGGACATAAGGGTGCAGTTCTGCAGTGTGCCTTAGGGGACAAGAAATAACACACCACTCCCCTGTGTCAGACAATCTCTTATGTTGCAGACTGATTTTAAAGAGATACTGTAAAACCTTATCAAACTGCACATTGGAAAAATGCTGCAATTTTCTTTAATACAATCTAATACTTTCATGTTATCCCGCAGACATTAATGGAGTACCAAATAACACGGCATTATTTACTTCCACACTTGTGATACTGTCAGATTAATGGCAATTCTTACTGAATCAATATGGGCACTTTTTAGAAAGGAAAGACATTTTCTTCATCCTTCAGCTCTCTGCCTTCTTCCTGATGTTTAGTAAAGCGCCATTGTTGAAGAAATCACTGATTTCTCCTGTGTTGGGAACAGCTTCTCTCAGCCTTGCTGTCCCCATCATTCTAAATAAATGAGATAGTGGAGGTGCAAGATTCAACAGGTAGAGAAGAGCTTGGCCCTCTCAGGATGCCAGTCCTATTGTGAAAGATAGAACTTACCTGCCTGAGGACAGGCTGTAGACTACTCCTCCAGTACGATCAGGATTTTCCCTGTGAGAGCAATCCATTGCATCTGGGCTTACAGAACAGAACTATGGGAAGCTTTATGTGATTGGTTTTGGATGCTTAAGAAATCCAGTGATGCAATTTTATACATCAATATACGTAACCTTTTCTGAATGATCATTGTCCTATGGAATTACAGAAATGTCTTTGTGCTTTGTTACTGCTGGTGAAGCATTTAGAAGTTACATATGCTGGGCCAGATCCAGAACTAAGTACGACAGCGAAGTTTCACAAGCTGCTTGGGTAACTTCGGGTGTTTGTACGTTCTGCGCATACCCACGGCAGATGTTATGCATCGTGACTCTGATCGTACCTATGTACGAAGGGGCGTGTCAAACATAGCCTAGCCGTAAATACGCACTGGAGGCGGAGGGAGGCATTTAAATTGTACAGTATGGGCAGGGTTAGGCAGTTACGTCCGTCCGGACGCTATGTAAAGTGCACTAAGGTCTGGATCTGGCCCGCTGTCATTACTGTACACACTATCTACTGTTTTCTTACCAGCAATGGTTGCCAATGTCACCATAGACTGTGCTTCTCATAAAATATATTAGATTCTGCTTTCCATGCTTTGTTATATGTGGAGTGACAGTCTCATACCCACTGGGCGGAAAGTCATTTAATCAATTGTGCAGTAGAAGCTGCATATGGGTATAAATGGAACCACATACGTACTTTCTTCTTCTACCTCGTATATCTTTTATTCATGATTTTTAAAGGGTTGCAAGTCAGTTTGCTTTGCTTTCTATCCATCTATAAAAAGTGGGTTTGTTTTGTGATATTAAGGGGAATCCAATTTTCCTGGTTGCTGTGCTCCAAAATGCTCCCTATGCTTGGGACACCAAAAATTCCCTATGCTCAGTGCTCTGTGTGCTCTACTGTTCTTCTGGGACACAAAACACAGAAGGAGAAGCAGCAAAATTAGGAAGCTTGAAGTAAGCAGATAAGAGCTTTATTATGGAGCATATTACCTGTGCCCCAAATAAAGCTCTTAATTTCTCCATATAATACACAGTCTTATTGTTACAGTCACCCAGGAAGGGTTCTCACCAGGGTGCGAAGTCTAAACCAGGGCCACTGAGAGTTGGAAAACACAGTGGTAGCAACAGATACCTGACATAGACTCACGGAGTAGCAGCACAAGGAGAGATGGTAAACACAGAGTGTACAACAGATGGAGTTCGGCAAGCAGTCTCTGGCACGCTGTGAGATGGTAACACAATGTGCACACACAGGAGAGGAGCAGATGAAATCACTCACCCGACAGGTACGGATAGTGTGGGATGACATGCACATGCACCAGTCAACAGAGGAGAATGAGCAGAACCTAACTGGGGCTGAAGTCGCCAACATGAGCAGCAAGCTACACATGTCGCACACTTTACCCGGACGACAGAAACAGAGACGGCAACTGGAAGGCAGAGGGTAACACCAAAAATGAACAAAGGTAGAAAGATACATGACAAGATCCAAGGCCAGAGCACAAGGAGAACATAATTAAACGGCAGGAAACCAGACGCTATAACCGACAATCAGACTTCCCAGCAAAAGGCTATTTAAAGTTTAGTCCTCCAATCAGTTGCTGTGATCAGACACACCTCCATGTGATTACCTTGCAGCTGAGGGAAACCAGGCACATAGAATCCAGACAGGGAAACTTCACATGCTGCTTTGTTACACTTATTATGGGATCATTTTTATTTTAATGAACCTAAACACATCTTCTGGTATTAAAAGGGCTTAGGATTTTTTCATACAGAAAGTTAGCAGACCTGGAGCCATAACAACCTATACAAACTACTATATACTTTTTTATCTTCTTTTAACCATCTCTCTCTCTCTCTC
>WWET01000749.1:461502-487487 GCA_011038615.1 Limnodynastes dumerilii | reverse complement strand
CTTTCTTCAACAATGAAAACACATCAGAAGCAAGCCATCATTGCACAATACACTAGAGACTATGTATATAGAGAAAAAAAGCTAAGCATGGCTGATAAAATGAATTATTATTGAAGCAGGAATAGATAAATGAAACATATATGGCTGATATAGGAGGGGGGGGCTCTTCTAACAAGAGGTGACAATGTATTTGGAGCCATCGCAATTCATCACAACATGACAAAGACCTATGTCACATATTGCATTTATCTGTATTATTAATCCTCAGCTGAGCCTATTCATACAGGGATATAAAATAGTCTCTAGGTAGCAGTCATACGCCACATGTACCAGTCTACCTCGTCCTGGGATGTAACTGGCAGATGGGACTTTGCTCTAATGTGAAAGAAAATGACAGTTAATAATGCTGATATCTTGACTGGAGACAGCGCACATCAATTGCTGGCCCCTTCCCCATCTCTCGTCTTCTGTCTGCCTTGTGCTTTAAATGCCACTTTGATGAATATGAATTTTGGTGAAGTTAAAATTACAGATTGGCTTTCCCTCACAATTCTCAGCGCTACCTGTGTCTTTCATTTTCTTTTTTTTAACATGCTGATATGTATTCTGTTAATGCTTTCCTGGAAGGTGTAAATGCATGCAGCCAGGCAGAAAACAAGCTTTACATGTCTTTTATGCCACATAACACAGATCCGTAGAGCCCTGTAATGTGTGTAATTCACATATTACAGAGTTTTTCTTTCATATACCTTGAAAGGAGCGTTATTATTCAATGTCTGATTATCATAATGATGCTTAGGTGGAGGCCTGTGCCGAGAGATGAAGTAATGTTTCAGCACAGAAATACATTTGGAAGCTTTGCAAAACACTTGGAAAATATGGACGGCTCTACATATTAGTGCATTTGATATCAGGGTCATTCTGTGTTATCTGATAAACTGATACAACATAACTATAATTATTAAAGTATTTTTTATAGAAATTGATTATTCCTTTATATTTATTGAGTGGTATTAAAGAGATTACCAACACCCATAATATTATCTCCAATCTGCCCCATCCTCAAAGCAAATGAGTCGAGTGTGGTTTGTTGATACGATGGTCTTGATGATCCAGACCCCCAAGCGCTATCCATACGTGCGGGGGTCTGTCCGTCCAAGAGAGAGAGAAAGTGTGTATGCCCCCTGCCATAAGTCTGCCTTAAATCACATGTGCGGATCAGCGGTCCATACAACTGCTTATCCGCACAAGTGTGGGATCCCCCTCCCACAATGTACACTTTGCATGCTTCCACTTGGGGAACCACAGCCTATTTCCACGCAAAGGTTGCTATGCATGCGCCCTCCAGTCAAATCAGGCCACTTACGCACCTTGGGCCTGATCCAGACCTACGCCCGCAAGCGATCGTACGCCTATCGTGAGCGTAAAAACGGGCAAAAAAACGCACTGCGCATGTGCAGTATGACAACTTCCGGTCGTCCGAAGGACATGAGTGTACAGCGAGTGTATTTTCAGCGTTTTTTTCGCCCAAGGGGCGTGCGTTTTGTACGACGATAGTCTGGACGCTTGAGTTACTACACAGAGGCGGGGATAGCCATTTAAATTGTACAGTATGGGTGTGCTAAGCCCCGTGGACCAGCGTATCGGTACGAAAATTCGCACGGACGCTGGAAAAACTTAGGGTAGGGTTCAGCCGCCGTAAGTAGGTACATTCAATGGGAGTGTCATGGGCATGAAAGTTGATACGCCCGGGCGATCATACGCTACGCTCGTGGGCGCTTGCAGTCGTAGGTCTGGATCAGGCCCCTTGTGTGCATAAGTGACCTGACATGCACAGGTCTGCCCCCTAACCCTAACCTTCCACCGCAGCCTTTACTTTCAAGGCTGTTCGAACAATGATACAGCCACCATTCAGCTAGCGGCTACATGTTTAAATTACAGCCGCTCAGTCAGCATCCGCATCCCAAATTAGTCTCTACCCACCTTATAAACTATTGCTGCACCTTCTGCCTCATCTGGTGCACCCACATGACTAATTCCCAGCCAAGATTTATTGCACCCATCCTCCTATGCACAGGCCTTCCATCTGGTCTTTTTGTTATGGGTGTAGCGTATCGTGCTTCTCTTTGTATCATGTTATTATTTATTGTTTTCATTTTGCACATGGGAAGAACCATTTGCCAAATCCTTTTTTAAGACAGTCAGTGTAAAAACACAATGGGCCTAATCCAGAAAGATCATGTTAGGTAAATAAGAGTACCTAAGTTACCTTACTAAGGATAACGCACTCCACCCTGGTACTCCCTTTACACGTACGTTATGTAGATGACTTACGTGTTTAGAACCCTGCCTTAACTTTTCCTTGTGTGTCTCTGTGCGTACGTAATGTCTTGTCATCCAACCCAGCCCATACTGTACAATTTAAATGCTTCCCTCCACTCACAATGCAAATAATCGGCTTGCGTAGGGATTTCACACCCTATCATACAGAGTTACGCACAAGTTACGTACAATCACAGCCATGCTGCATGCGTAAACTAGCTGTCGTTATTAAGCTTGGGTCAGGCCCAATGTGTTTAAAACAAATAAAGTTTTTATTTATTACAATGCATTATAAAATCTCAGAGCTAGAATGTGTCTCATGTACTGCAATTTACCCACCAATCAACATACACTTATGAAGAAGGCTCATTCTGTTGCACTGATATTTCCAGCTTACCTCCAGAATCGATGTTTGGATCTGAAGAATCAACTCGTGGCCTTTGACCTGCCTGACACAGATCTTACAGGACAGCTGGGTGGTGGCCGGTGTGTATCGCTCCAGGGAAAAGGCACAGTGCAGTGGTTGCTGGTTACTGCACCAGGCACGGGAAAAAGGAACTTCCTGCAATATACAAAGAAAAGGGTGCTCGGCATTGTGCTGTAATATAATGCATGCATTGTCATTGTCGCTGGCCATTGCTGGAGATAGAGCAAGTAGTAGGCACATTCAGCACCATGGACAGGGCTTCTGATGTAGCATTCAACAGTTACACAGTTCTCATTAATTTGGCACTGACTGTGGTGCTGAAACTCTGGGAACAAAACAAAAAGCAATAACAAAGGAGTTTTAATATATTACTATAGGAAGTGACGGCAGATAGGAGCCACACGGCCCATCCAGTCTAGTTCTTTTTCTTTTACCTATACTGGGCCGTGTTCACAGACCTGTTTTCACGTGGAGTTGCGTGCATATTTTTAGGTACGTTTTAACTGCGCATGCGTAGTAACTTTATTTACGTAAGTAACGTAGAATATACGCATGTAAGTGCTTTAGGCACGGACATGTGAATCGCACTTGGGGACATACGTACAGATGGGCGGCGTAGAAATACGTACTTGAAAATTGACATGAAAGTGGGTGGGGGGGAAGCATTTAAATGAACGCTTGAGGGCGTGGCTATACTGAATCGCGCGGACGGAAGACATATACGCACATTAGTACATGCGTAAAGATCAGAGTGGTCTATGGAGGTGTAAGTCTACGATTGCACGGTCGGGAGAGGGGAGTGTCGGGGGTGTTGGTGGGTGTTGCCTCGCTACGTACGTGCGTATAATTGCATACTTTTGAAAAACGGATCTGTGAATACGGCCCACTTTCCTTAGACCCTATTGAACCTTCAGTTTAGTTTAAGATTTATGATAACCTTATATTTATCCCAAGCATGTTCCACCATATAAGTCTCTGCCACTTCAGGTTGTAAGAAAACACTATTAAAATGGCTTCCTAATCCATAAAAAGGGCATTGCAACAGAGGCGTTTCTTCATACTCAGCCCGTGCAATGGGCAGACATCAAGATATTATACAATCACTTTTTAATACTTTACAAGAAATGAAAGCAAAACATACACAAGGACCACCAATGTGTAAAATAAATAGAGATGTGCTCGGCCCAATAAATGCCATTTCCTTCATCTGCTGGAACCCTCATTATAATAAAATCATTTCCCAAATACTTAAAGCACTCCTGGCTGCGCCATATACCGTCCTCTCCTATTAGGCAGCATATTTTTCTCACAAGCAAATGGCTTTTCACAGCATAAAACAATGCTAATTACATTGGGAACATATCCTAATTACACTTCAACTGGCATTCCATTCATAGCTAATGCTCTCTGCGTTATTATTACTATTTCTTCACTTAACGTGAGATTAATACCTTGACTAGTAAAGCATAATTATGTCTGCTTTATGCTGTTTATATGCTCCTTATAATGAGCTACTTGCACATAGTGCTCTATTTGAGATATTCAGCCATTTGCAACGTTATTACCACCAACTTAATTTACCTACTGCTGCAATAAAGTTTAAAGGTATTCATTCTCCATCTTGGCAATCTGTTTAACAAGACTGTTTGTTATACTGGCCTCTTGGCTTTTTCCAAACTGATTTAAACTTAAAACCCAATAATACAGTAAAATACAGAAGCGTCTGAGCTAAACAAAGATCCAACAGAACCTTTTGAGGAGCCAGTGAAAGTGTGTATGCAATCAGTTAAAGAAAATTGACTCTAAAGAAGTTCTTATGGGCAAGAGTTTCCTTAAAGAGCACAAGATTCAGTCCAGTATATATCCAGTTCTGTGTCAGATTCCTTTCACAGTGAATATGGCTATTTTTAAGTTTAAACCAACAATTATGTTCAGTGTAACAAATACACTTTGAAATATCTTTGTGTCATTTTTGCTATTTGTATAATAGGCAGGGGATTAAGCACTGGACTGCAATGATTATTACTCTAAGGACTATTTCTCCACATTTTTTTAAAAGGATAAATGGAGATGTTTTGCAACCAATCAGATTCTAGCTCTCACTTTCTTATTACATACTATAGAATGTCAGTTAGAATCTGATTGCTCCATTTTTCCTTTTGAGACGTTTAGGAAATCTAGCTCTAGGAGTCCCAGATTAATTAGTTATGGGGCATGAAAAAGTGTAACTTCAGGACTGGATCATGTCTGTCAGCACATTTATCCACAATTTTATTCACTGAATAATTCACAGACAGCACAGTAAAATGTAGTAGACACAACATGTTCTCTAGTAGTACAATAATACTTGTATAGTCTGTAAAGGAATAAACCTATTTGCACCAACAATATGAACCATGGACATGAATTAATTGCCATTCACCCTACCCATCTCCATATACAATACCCATTAAAAAGTAATATTCATTATTATATAGCAACCAGCAAGGAGATGGATATAAACACAGAAGTGAGGACCTCACACTTTTTATCTCCTTGTTACAGTGAAAAGTTACCCAGTCTTAGAAGCATTGGAGCTAGAAGGGCATTTGAAGATGGAAAGGACTTGTCAATGGAATGTCTTTAACGGTGTTCAGTGTTGAAATAATTCTGCATCTTAAAAAATATAAATAAATAAAATAAAATGTTTGTTATCAATAGACAAGAAGTTACCCAGAATCCCATCCTGGTTGCTGGATAAGTTTTATTTTATCTGGGACTAAATATGTCAGGATTGTTGCAAACCAAGATGTAATATAGTATAATAAATACACCCCTTGATGTCGGCAAGTTGAACATTGATGTCTTCTGCTTCAATGAATTTCAGTGTAATATTAAGCCAGAAGACATCTGTAGCAAATCACAAATGAATGCAACTGTACAACTTTTGTTTTGACACATGGTCTCATTTACATTTGAAAAACACCGAGGGGACCCGTGACCCATCCGTAGCTACTTATAATTATCCAGCATGTTAGAAAGCCTGAAGCCCGTTCCAGACCACTGCATCACTCTAACTAATGTAATGAAGAGCAAAGTATTATCTCCAAGACAATGTTATAAATGATTATTTCAATTTTAACACTATCAAGGTGATTATCTGAAATGAATCTGTTTTACGTAGCAACACATAAGACAGCCTGCCAAAAAGTTAAACTATTTTTAAGGGGGTGAGAAGGCTGTCGCATTAATTTCCATAGAGTGTATTAGTCAGCACAGCCTACCCTTAATAAAGGTTAAATAACGTGGCACACTGCAATATTAGATTCATGTATGCTTGGAGCATAGTCATTGTAACAAATCATAGCCAGCAGCTAACTTTAATCATTCCGTATTAATCAGAATTTAGCCATAAACAAATGATGGCGGTTGCAAGGAAACTAATGAAAGTTCTGTATTAGGTCCTTGTGACTTCTAGCATGACTCTTCTCTCATTAGAATATAATGAATGTTAGTCTTTAATGGTTATTGCCATATATAGATGAACTAGGGTTTATTGCAATTAATTAATGCCCATGTACTTATTGTTTGTGAAAGTAGCTTGTACATCCGAATGCTTTATTCCTAGACAAACTCCAACAGGCATGTATTAGAAGAGAGACCATCTTGTCCATTTATCTCTTTCCAATTACCAGGGTTCACTGTGCTGTCTCTGTGAATTGGTCAGTGTAAAAGGTCTTCAATGCAACATTTTATGGTTCACTTCTGATTGTAAAATATCCTATGAAGCCCTCTCAACATAAGACACAGCACATAGACAGAGACAGATATTCCCAAAAACAGAGTGTACACCTGTCTTAAGCAGCTGTTATTTAAAAACTAATATCATTGTATAAACTGCTTAGTGGTTGATGACATGGGCTGGTTTATACGGTTGAATTATCTGGTCCGATGCTCATAATGGGCCTAATCCAGACCTCTGTGTGTGTTCCATATGCATGGAGGTCTGAAAGTGTGCATGGAAGAGGGGAGTGAACATCCTGTCACTCCCTCTCATGTGAACTTTGGACGACACATTCATAAGGCCTTAATTTCTCATTACGCACAGAGTTGATCTCCGCACCTAATGACGTCAGTAAGAAGGACGTGCTAGCACTCCGTAAGAATGTGGATACGCAAAGTGGGCGGGGGAGGCATGTAGATTGGACAGTATGGGTGGGGTTAGGCACTTCCATTCTTACTTTTGCAAACTCCGCTAAAACATACACACGGAAAGTTAACGTAGGCTCTATGGTGGAGGAAGTCAGCTAAAACTTGTAAGTATGTCATGGGAGTGCACTTGCCACTTAGTTGTGTACAAAAATGTCTTCTCTGTGACAAAATGGGCTCTATTACTGGTGCCAATTCTGCAATATATGTAGTTAAACTTTGTAAATGAACAATGAAAAGGAAGGGAAGTTGGTTATCTCCTTCCTCTTCTTCACCCTTTACATCTAAATTCTCTCACATTCATGCTGCTTCCACATACGCAACATTGCACACATCAGACCCTTCTTATCTACTGATGCTACCAGAACCCTCATCCACTCTCTTGTCATATCACTCCTTGGCTACTGCAACCTCTTCCTTATTGGTCTACCTCTCATCCGTCTTGCCCAGGGAAACTAATTCACACGCATAGAGATCATGCTGCCTCTAGGTTCATTTACCTCTTCAGCCGCTCTACCTCGGCCTTCCCTCTCTGTCAAGCCCTGCACTGGCTTCTTGTCTGCTTTAGAACTGTCTTTAAGCTCCTCATCCTCACATTTAAAGCTAACTTCTCCACCACTGCATCTTTCCACTCCCCTATCGTCATGCACCCTCTATCCTGCCCCCTCTGATCATCTAACCACTGCTGACTTCCAAGGGATCACCATATCTCACACTTGTAGACTTCTCCTGCGCTGCACCACTACACAGGAATGATCTCCCTCTGTCAGTGAGGCTATTCCTCTCTTTAATGGTCTGTAAGCACTCCCTCAGCTTTTAATTAAAATAAAAACTAATTATATATAACCCGTTATTGGGTTAGGACTACAGCAGAAAAGCCAGTGGCTGGTGGTTTATCAGATATTTGCAAATGTGTGTAACTGACATTTCTGCATTTTATTTCACAGATAGAATGGCAGGTTAGCTACTGGTTAATGAGAGTGCTGGATCACTTTTTGCTGTCTTCCTGTCTTTCATGTTAGCAATAGCCTATAAAATGATTTTGAGCAACCACCATTTAGTGTAACTCTGCTTGTTAGAAGTCTGGCCATGCCGATGGTAATGGTTAAATTTCAAATGCACAGATGTCTGTTTAGTGGAGCCTAGTGATAGCAGGTCACTTTCAAATGTTTCATTGGGGAACCAATTGCAGGAAAATCATAGTTTAAATCTGGCCCTCCTTATGTGCCGGATCCAGATTTAATAAATAGGGCTGATTTATGTACACTACATAAGCCAACTCTGAATAAGTATTGTGCAATCTCTTTACCTATTCTTCCACAATGGAATGCAGCCATCCGATACTGAGTTCCGAGCGGATATCAGCTTCAGTGACGGGGTAGGGCCACCTACCAAACATATGAGATACACATGGTGGGGGCCTTAAGTTTAATAAAGCCTGGGTTTAGCCTTCACATACGATCCGCTATCTCCATGCGTGTGAAATAGTTTCCCGGGTAACATATTCACTCTCCACACTTAGCAGAGCACATAAGGAGTAGTGCCCTGCTCTCCTACGTGCAGTATTGTGAATCAGAAAGTCCGTATGTTAGCTTCTGTTGCTTAAGCTCCATATAAATTTTTATTTAATTTTTTTTCCACTCCAATGTCATTTTTAAATTAATACCATTTTCACTCTGCCGCCACGGCAATAACCTGGGTTATTGCCTTGTTTATTGCAGTGTCCCAGCTCTTCACCCTTTTCACACTGCATCTTGGACCAGGAAAATTCCCAGGTCAGGCACGTTCACACTGGGCAATATCCCAAAAAGGATTTTTGTTCCAATGTGAAAGGTGTCTAACAGTGTTCTAAATTATGAGTTAAAGAAAAACCCCAATGTTACAAGTATGTGGCTTCAAGGATTTCAATCTTTCAGGCCACAGGTGAGATATGTTAGTTAGTTATCTCTATAAAGCTTAACTTAGTAAGTTTATAAACTCTGCATACCTGAAGATAAAATATATATGTTAGCTATATACTGCCTTTGGGCTTAACTCATGGTACTGTAATTGGTTTTCTTAAGTTAAATTTTATTTTTACTTTATGACACCAGACAAATGTGTACCTAGAATTATTTTCTTTTATAAAGAAAGTAGCGAATAATTACATATTAGATTCCTGTCAAGTGCCGTGGGAGAAACACAATAGAACATTGAAAGCTCAGTATGAAGAAGAAATTATAAACTGAAGGAAATCTGTAAAAGGCACATTTTGGGGATGACAACTGACAAATAACCTCAGTATACTTTAGTTACATCTATAGATAAACAGATAGCATCTCAAATATTTCTGTAAAATACTGTGCACCTGGTGGACTAAATTTTACATAATTAGATATGAATATTGGCATTGGAGTTTGCCATACACTATAAATGTAACTTTTACTATAGATGTGGACATTGTATATTGATTGCATAGCAGTGGTCAGATTGTTCAAGAAAAGTAAATGATTTGATTACCAGGTCAGTGTGTTTAAAGGACATTTTATCTACATTCTAAATCAATCTTAAGCTGGCCATACGGTAGAGCGATTATCGGCCTGATCACCCAATTATCATGTGATTGGACAAATAATCGCTCTAGTGTATGGCCAAGATCAATTTTTCAAACTCCAAATAAACGCACCAGAAACGCTCTGATACGATTATTTGGTCTTTCGACATGTTTGCTTTAAATTGGGAGCAAGCTCATGATATTTTAAGGGAGCCAATCAGCAAACTGAATGGCTCCCTATTCTTCAAAGCTGCTGCTGCATATCTATGTACTATGCTGCTCTGACAGCTCTGAAAGTATACTTTAAAGCTGTCAGAGCAGCATAGTACATAGATATACAGCAGCGGTTATTGCAAGGAGTAGTATAGACAGGGATCAGCCAAAGCTGTGCTGTGTGGCTTCGGCTGATTCTTATCTGTATTACTGCCTGCAATAGCCGCTGCTGTATATCTATGTACTATGATGTTCTGACTGCTTTGATAGCTTCAAATACCAGTAACCTTTTTATTTGTGTTACATAAAACTGAAAAGAAACATTCAATTAGAATAATCACATCCCAAAGCCATAACGAGGAAAGTAGCCTAAAACCCAAGATGACCCATAAAGGTGTTTCCTCACTCTCCTTCTTATTCCTCACTGCATCCAGGCAGCACAAATGCCAGTATCTGTTCATATACAATGGCAGCCTGTTCTGCCTCCATACTACATTGCAGCTCAACACTTTCTTCTAGACGGCTTGTGCCATCCTCAGGTATGACGCAGCATTTTCCTGGAAGGAATTTCTGTGATATAATCTTAAATTGGTATTATATTAAGACATGTCTGTGATGTTCATGGCTAATAGACAGGATCTTTATATTACCAGGGGTCAGCTAGGATAACTGTTTATGCTGGAGTGGGTATTGATGTTTGGGTGGCTGTGATATTGTAGTGGTAGGAAATGGTATGGAGTGGCGAATGTAGCATATAGTCAATACAACAAATTATGGTGGCATAAGGGATTAAAGAGCTGATAGTATGCAGGGGCTTGATAATCATGGGCCACAGTATTGATAGGTAAGGGGACATCATCAAGCTGCTGTCCCCACTTACTCATAATGGGCCGGATCCAGAACTACGTCCGTCTTCTAAAAGACCGCATATACGCAATCTATGTGTTGAAACGATACGCAGATTACGTACAATAGCTACTACGCATGCGCAGTAGCTACTGTTTATGGAACTACGTCCGTCTATGGAAGACGGACCTAGTTCTGGATCCGACCCAATGCTCTGACCTATAGTAATGCCAAGAATGGGTCAGGCTTTAATAGTATCATTTTTTAAAATGAGCCCCACTGTGGCCAAAGCAGGAGATTTTCCTCTTCTTCCGGGATTCTGTCTCATTGGAAATGATGCTGCAAAGATGTGCAGTAAAACACTTAAGATGTCCTGAGAGGCTCCGCTACGTTTACAAACTCAGATGCTACCGTAATAAGCGGGAAGCAGCACATCTACATGTATGTGCTGATCTGAATATCCCCCACAGAGTCTAATGGAATGCAGCTGCCTTACAGAGTCCTTACACAATCTGCAGCATTGTAATTATCCAAAAGTGATAATGACATTTAATTATCACTTTAAAAATAAAATAAATACAGAGTGATTTGTTTTACAGTTTATAAATACACAAAGAATAAAAAAAATACATGATTATACCCTTTTATGCAAGTCCTCTGGAGAGATGCTCTGTAATTGGGTAGTATATAAGGCTTATTTCACAGAACCTGTCTTGTTTGAGATAATTAGTTGTTTATATGGTAGTTAGAACATTATGTAAATGGAAAGAAATGTCAGGTTTATTTGCTCCCTTTTGTGAGGAAAAAGCATAGATATTGTCTTATTTTGTATATTACTTTCACTAATGGTACTAGGAGTTGGGATATAAAAAGGCAGCACCCGCATTTATTATTTATTAGCAGGTTTTTATATAGCGCCATCAGATTATATAGCGCTTTACAGAGAATATTTTACATTCACATCAGTCCTTGTGCCATTGTAGCTACATTCTAAGTTCCCTAACACATACACACACACACATACACTCAGGCTAGGGCTAATTTATTCAGCAGCCAATCAACCTACCAGCATGGTTTATTTGGAGTATGGGAGGAAACCCATGCAGACACAGGGAGAACATACAAACTCCACACAGATAAGACCTAGTCCGTGAATCAAACTCATGAGCCACCGTGGTACGAAGCTGCATAGAAGGCTAGTCTCTGTAGAGTCCCCTGTATATACCCCTTGCATAAGCATTTCTTTCCATTGGAGGTAACACAATGACGTATTTCCTTTATAAACACATACAGAGTGCTCATGGTGCTCTATAAACAATGAATTATCCCATAATTGACATATTCTGTTAAATAGCATAGTGCTCTGTACATGAATGTGCTTTAACACATACTGTAGTTACTTGACCTCTTTCATTTGCTAAACTACACTTAAGTAAATAATGGCCACATTACAATTAGTTGCTATGGTTACATCATATTTATAGACATTGCACAACAGTAAATTAAATAGTATTTTCTGTTAGGACTAAACACAATGAAGGGATCTGGTATATTCCCTATAGCATAGAGCCAGGTACAACAGTGGATTCCATATGCTGATTTATTTAAAATCGGGACATTTTGCGTTATATGCTTTAACACAGTATGTTATGTCTCGCCACCAGATTGTCCTACATGTTCTCTAAAGAAAAGGATGCAGCCCAAACACAAACATGTCCTCAGCATTACACCGAGCTTTAAAGCACATTACACAATTCAGTACGGTTTTGTTTTAAACCATTTTATTCTATCAATTGCTGCTGTGCTCACTGTATTGTTTTGATGGCTGCAATGGCCTTTAGGAAACATGCCATAACTGAAGACACAATATAACTCTTGCAGGTGCTGGGGAAATTGTATCTGATCTAAAAGAAAAGCTAATATATTGTTATTGTTCCGGCATTAGGCTACTCACAGCTTCTGACAGGCGGTGTGGTGGAGTTTGATATAACATGAAATGTAATCTGGTGAATACAAATTCCTTTTTCTTGTTTAGTAGTCGAAGATAAAACAAGCACTTTTTGCTTCTGCCTAGAAGAAAATTATAATTCTCTGTACCCCTTTAAACATCGTTGAGTTTCTAAGACCATAGAACAGATCTCTAAATCACTGCCATCTCTATACTCTCGTTCTTCCCGGTACTTTTTTTTATTATACTTCAGCATATCACTTTCCTTTTTTATATACTGTGCTGTTATAAAGTAATGGTTCTTTCATCTGCATTTTATCTCCCAGTAGTAAATTTTAATAGTTACTTAGGTCTACGACACTCATGGAACTTTTAGCAGTGTACAGATCCGATAGACAATAAAGATTAATGCCCAAGAATTTACATTGTTATAACGCCACTATCACTTTTCATGGCACCCTGAAGTTCTATATTACATTTGGAAATAAGATAGTTTGTTATTAGTAAAGGAAGAATTTCTTCTCCAGTTATGTGGAAAATAAAAAGACTTTTACATGGTTTGTAAGGTGTATGGTAACTATGGGCCTGATCCAGAGCTACGCTGGCCCGCTGGACGTAAGTATGGCCAGCATAGTTCTGGTGCACTTCCCCCCCCCCCGACACTCCCCCTGTGTGAGCATAGTTACACACAGTTACGCTGGCTAAAGGCTACCCTAACTTCAGCCGGCGTAACTGTATGTAACTACGCTCACACAGAAGCGTAAAGTGTCTAACCCAGCCCTCCCTTCCTAACTAAAGCATAGTTATGGAGCTAAGGTTAAGTTTAGCGCACACAGGTGTCCCAGGGAAGTGTTGTATGTGGGGGGGTAGTGCTTGCGGGCTGCACAGATCTCAGAAGTGTCCCCAACAGACACCAGAAATACTACAGAGAGGAGATATAGAGATCCGGATGTGCGCTCTGGCTATAAGGCGGGTATCTATGTATATAGGGTGGAGAGGAGCAACAACCGTTTGGACCCTCTCCACCCTATATACATCACCAGATACTGTGACTTTTCCCCTCAACCCATATCCCCTCACTACCACCTCTCACTTCCTATTTGCCCACCATTTAATTCACCACTTAGATACCCGCCTTATAGCTGGAGCACACATCCAGATCTCTATATCTCCTTTCTGTAGTTACGGAGCTGCCCGCCCCTTTGTCCGTAACTATGCTGTAGTTACTCCGCTGTAGTTACGGACGCTAGATGCATGGCTCACAGAGCCATGGATTACGCTGGGAAAAATGTGCCCGGTGCATGCGCAGAATGGCATTTCTGCCGTTCTTACGCATACGGCCGCCGTAAAAATGACAGCGGCTGTAGGGCTGGATCAGCCTCTATATTCACATGACACTAGGGCACTGGCACTTTAACTAAATGTGGTAAACATAGGCATTGCTGTATAATGTTAATATATATTTTATTTTTTGAGTTTTTTTCCATTAATACTGTGCTTTGGTTGTTTACAAACTTAAAGAAAGGGAATATCATATATGTTATATACAGTATATATTATAGTATTAATATATTTGGCTGGATATTGAGCATATCATTTAATGACATTGGACCTGATTCACACTTAAGAATCTTCTTAAAATAAGAACTTAAAGTCACTCCTGGGCAAAGCCATATTGATTGCAGGGGGAATTAATTTAATTGTATTCTTTGCATGCAGGGAGATAACCTTGAATTGCTTACTGCACACAGATACTGACCAGCTTTACTATTACACTGTTATTTAGACTTGGGCTGGGAAATATCACCTCTCAACACTATTACTGTTTGCAACAGATGAAATATAACTCCCCTGCAATCAACATGGTTTAGCCCAGGTGTGACTTTAAGTTCTTATTTTAAGAAGATTCTTAAGTGTGAATCAGGTCCATTCTTTCTTTTGGTGCCCATCACAGACATAGAGGACAAGGGACTGCCACTGTTATTCAGCATTTCACATTACCTTATTGGTGCTCTGAGCAATCAAAATATTCCTCTAATGGTTCACATTTGCCCTGTTTCGGATTCCCAAGATCCACACTGAAATTTCATTGGGTACAGTCTCTGGGAAAACTTTGATCATGGCACTGTACAAGTTTACAAGCTTATTTAGCTAATACATTTTTAACAAAAAAAAAAAAAGGAACAAAAGGAAAAATGCCAGTTTTCAGACTTTTTAGTAGGAAATAAATTTAGTTAATATTCACTAAGTGCCTGATTTGAATGCAAAAAAATAAAAGCAGACAATGGCAGGTCTAAGACAACTTCAAAAGCATTTCTAGATTCCGAGGCAATATCGGACTGGATTCACAACTAAGTTTTTAAGTTCCGTGCCCATTTCTAGGACCTGCGCTAATGCGCATGCGTAGTAAATATTTTACGCTATCTACGTAGCGTTTTGTTACGTAGATTGCATACATGCGGTCTTTTAAGACGAAAAGTTGTGAATCCAATCCATTATCTTTAAAATATGCAATGCATTAGCAGCAGTTCCATACCCTTCCGTATTCCATTTGGAACTATAAATGCTAACATATTGCTACTGTGAACAATAATCTGTTTGGCTTAAAGTTGTGGCAACCCCTAGAACAAAGCCATGCACTACAAAATATCGCTAGCTTGGGTCTGATTTCAGTCAGGAATTCTAAATGATAAGAAAATTGGACCCAAAGACTATTTTATCTGTGTTTTCAAAATCCATCCTGCCTATATACTACAGTGATTATCTGTCCAATCTCCCAGTAATTGGTTGAAATGCACAATAATTGTTTGAGCATGCACATTGACTACATCCTTCCACTCCTTCCCTCTCACAAAACACCTCTCCAAATGAAAGCGGTTGCAGCACTGACTTATATTGGAGTCTGGATCCCAACAATGCAGTACAAAAATATAATACACTACACTATATTAGATCTGGATCAGGCCGTAAAGCTTCAAAGGAAAAGTGAGCAGGGAAATCTGCACCTGTGCTTGGGTTTAGCATCAGTTCCCATATTATCCCCATATGGATGGAATAATATAGAATATTGATGCGTATATTAATTAGCAATACATTTCTTAAGGGAGAAAAATTTTAAGGCAATCAAAGACTCCATAGGTCTGAGTGAAGATGCCAGGCCAGGACAGGGAGATGTGTGAACCAATGGGATGGGGATAGATAGGGAAGTGGTGGGATTTGTTTAATTATGTATAAATGACCTCAACCTACCCTGTAGACCTCATTCTGTCACACCTACTCAAAATACCTCTCTCCCACTGCCTGCTCTAATCTAGCCCACCGTTTCAAACTTTCCCTCTTGTCTGGTATCTTCCCTTCCTCTTTCAAGCATGCCATTCTCAAAAAACCTCTGAACCCTACATCCCCCACCAGCTATCCCTTCCCTGCGCCTCCAAACTACTTGAGCACTTAGGCCCGTATTCAGACCTCCGTCTTCTGTGGCCGTCCGTCCATAACTAACAAATGAAGTTACTGGGCATGCATAGTAATTATTGTAAGCTACTTACATAGTGTTTCGCTACTTAGATTGCTTACACGCGGTCTTAAAGACCGCATGTACACAATCTGGGTAGTGAAACTCTATGTAAATAGCGTACAATAATTACTATGCATGCCCAGTAACTTCAATCGTTAGTTATGGACGGACGGCCACAGAAAACAAAGGTCTGAATACGGGACTTAGTCTTCAACGTCTCATCAGCTACCTCACTGACAATTCTCTCCTGGACCCCCTCCAACCTAGATTTTGGACCCTACATTTCACTGAGACTGCCCTTACCAAAGTGACCAATGATTTGTTATCTGCCAAATACATGGGGCACTACTCCATCCTCATCCTTCTTGATCTTTCAGCTACTTTTGACACTGTTGACCATCCTCTTCAGTTTCAAACTCTCTCCTCATTTGGTCTCACTGACATTGCTCTCTCCTGGTTTTCCATCTTTCTCTATGACTGCACCTTCCACCCCTTGCTTATCCCCCCTCTCTGCTTCCTGTTGTTGTCCCCCGGGGCTCTGTCCCTAGCCTGCTCCTCTTTTCCCTCTGCACCTCCTCTCCAGGTAACCTCAGCACCTTTGGTTTCAACTACAACCTCTATGCTGATGACACCTCAACCCCTCTCTTCTGTCTAAGATTTCCGAGTGCCTTGCGTCCCTATCCACATGGATGGGTAAAACGCTTCCTCAAGCTGAATATGGACAAAACGTAAATGATTGTTTTTCCTTCCCCTAGGATTTCCCCCCCTTCATCACCATAACCATTGGTGATACCTCTGTCTCCTCCCCTCAAGTTTGCTGCCTAGGTGTCATCCTAGACTCCTCACTTTCCTTTATACCTCACACACGTGCACTCTCTGTTTCTTGCCATTTCCACCTATGCAACATTGCATGCATCCGTCCCTTCCTCATTAATTAAGCTATCAAAACCCTCATCCACTCTCTAGTCATATCACGTCTCGACTACTGTAACCTCCTTCTCGATGGTCTCTCGCTCACCTGTCTTGCCTGTTTTCAATCTATACTCCATGCTGCTTCGAGGCTCATCTCTCACACCGCTCTACCTCAGCCTTAATTTTATGTCAAACCGTCCACTAGCTCCCTGTCCACTTTTGACCTCCCTTTAAACCCCTTACCCTCAACTTTAAAGCCATCTCCTTGTCCACTGCTCCCTGCCTCTCTTCCCTCATCTCTATGCACACCCCTTCCCACCCTCTTCCTTCTGCTAATCACCGCTGCCTGACCTCCCTACTGATAACCACATCTCACACCCTTGTCCAAGACTGCTCCCGTGCTGCACCACTGCATTGAAGTGACCTCCCTTCTTCAGTCAAACGCTACCCTACATTGCAGGTCTTCAAGCACTCACTCAAAACGTATCTGTTCAGGCTAATCTACCTCTCCTCCACTTAGCACCCTCACTACATCCTACATCTTTCCCTTCTTCTCCTTCCTTCCCCCTCTCCTCTGCTCACACTAGCCGTCCACTTCCTTCGACCTTCTTATGTCTTCATATGTTCATCCCTCCCACTTATTGTGTTAGCTCATGTGAGCAGGGCCTCCATCCTGGTGTTTTCCTTTTCCACGACTCCCCCCTCACTTCATACCCTCTTGTTTCCCACTGCTACCCTTTTACCATGTCCCAACCTGGTGGCTCCCTCATAACCTCTCACTGCGCTCTATCTGCTCCTCCCTGATCTGTCAAGCTTGACACCCTTGAATTTTGCCTTGCTGTCTGTGCTTGCATCACTTTATTTATATTTTTCATACTTTTATATTGTATTTTATTATGTACTACGCTGTCCATCCCTGCCCTGTATGTCTGTACTGTATTTTGTTGTTGTATTTTATTATGTACTATGCTGTCCATCCCTGCCCTGTATGTCTGTACTGTATTTTGATGTTGTATTTTAATATGTACTACGCTGTCCATCCCTGCCCTATATGTCTGTACTGTATTTTGTTGTTGTATTTTAATATGTACTATGCTGTCCATCCCTGCCCTGTATGTCTGTACAGTATTTTGTTGTTGTATTTTGTATGGCGCTGCGGACACCATGTGGCGCCTTATAAATAAACAATAATAATAATGGTTCAGCCACTTTTTGCCATAAGTTTGTTTTAAAGTGGAACATCTATAAGCCCTCAAAGAGAAAACAAAACCGATAAAATAAACAGGTGCATAAAGTACATTAATCGATGTTATGCAACTTATTACAATGTTAGATCTATTTAAGGTGTGCTTGTATTTAATACTTGCATGCTATGCACTCCCATAGGACAGTGCCTGTAACTGTATCAGTTCCTATGAATCTATATTGTTATTTCACATCCTGCCAGGGAATGTTGCAGAAAAAAAATAATAGGGAGAAATCCAAGTGTCAGCACTAGTTTTACCCAATCCTCTAACACTGGAGGTTTTATGTCTACCACTTACAGAGATGAGCTGCTACTTGCCTCAGACACAGACAGACACTGGAGCATTTAGGAATCATTACTGCTGTTCATCCGATACCCTTCCAGTAGCACTAAATGCATTAGCTATTAATCAATTTGTATTAAGAAAAAGAAAAGTTCAAATGTTGCCCATGTCTGCAGTAGATTGAGAGAGAAGATCTATAGCGAGAAGATAAATGGTTCTCGTACCTGACATGCAGTAAATGGTTTGATCCTCCAGAGGAAGGGAGGGATGTCGAGAACAGAAATCTGGATGCTAAAGGTATTTCCCTTGAAATGAAGCAACTTTGGTTCTTCTAACAACTGTCCACCTTGATGCCGTTCATCGGCCAGCACTTCCTACAGCAGGCAAAGGAGAAATCGATAAGAGGATGGTTTTATAAGGTGTCTGAGTGGCATTTTGAATAATGTCATCTTCCTTGGCAAGCTTTATTAAGATGATCATAAAATGAATATAAAGACAAAAGAATAATGCAATAAGTGTCAGGACTGGCCACATTTTGCTCTTGCTGTCATTTAGCAGTGACTGAATGCCAGGAGAATTGTAATAACAGACAATCATATAAAAAATATTTCCCTATTTGAGCCCAATTAATAAATTACATGCTAGTGCGTACAAACAATGAAACCTGACCCACTTCTTTCACTGACTTCCATCAATATCTGTCTTGGTAGGTTCAGTGTTGTGTGATCTGGCACTCATGGTCATGAAAAGTGATTCATAAATCTATGTGTAAGTGATATATATAAGTAATTACAGAATGTATAAGTTTCAGATCTTGTATTATATAACAGTGTAGGGGAAGGCCAATATACATCTATTTTATGCACAATGGTCTACAGATTGCAAATCTAGGATTTCTACCAGAATTATCATCAGACTACCAAAATTCTGGCACTGCTGTTGGATCCTGGGAGAGCCAGCAAATCTTCAGAATCTGTGTCTGGGGCCATGATTTTAAATAAATTACGGCCTCAAGCCCCAAGTGTTACTAAGGATTGATGACATCAAGTCCCACCCAATGCTTAGTAATTCTATTAATGGCAGTTTTGATTGGTCAAGAGGAGGGGCGTCAGTCAAGATTTATTCACAGCAGTTGGTAAAGTAAACAGTCAGCTATAGCGTGATGCTGCTAGCAAAAATAAAAAAGCCCTTAAAATGCTGCAGGGTAGAACAAGAAAATCCTGGGTCTACTCTGACAGTGTGAAAGGCTGCCCACGCCTCCGGCAGAGAGATTTGTTTACTTTTGCCATAGCAACAGTAAACAAATCCCTCTAATCAGATGTGTTAGGTGAGACTCGGGTTAAAAAACCTAGGTGACACATATCACACCACCTTACTGGGGTTGGACACGGGAAAAACTCTGAGTGTCTGAGTTCCGTGTCATTAGACCCAGCACCAGGACTTCAGTACCTTTCACATCACCACCAAACCTGGGTTGTTGGAGCCTTCACCCGGGTCTAGGCCAACAACCCCGGTTTTTAGTGGTGATATGAAAGGGTTATAAGACTTTCTTCCCCATCACCTAACCCTAGGCTCCCCTCCCCGTAGCCTAACCCTAAGACTTCCCTCCCTGTAGCCTAATCCTAAGACTCCCCTGCCCATAACCTAACCCTAAGACTCCCCTTCCTGTAGCCTAACCCTTAGACTCCCCTTCCCGTATCCTAACCCTAAGACTCCCCTCCCTATAGCCTAACCCTAAGACTCCCCTCCCCATAGCCTAACCCTAAGACTCACCTTCCCGTAGACTTACCATAAGACTCCCCTCCCCATAGCCTAACCCTAAAACTCCCCTTCCCGTAGCCTAACCCTAAGATTCCCCTTCCCGTAGACTAACCCTAAGACTCCCCTCCCCATAGCCTAACCCTAAAACTCCCCTTCCCGTAGCCTAACCCTAAAACTCCCCTTCCTGTAGACTAATCCAAAAAACTCACCTCCCCATAGCCTAACCCTGAGACTTCCCTTCCCGTAGACTAACCCTAAGACTCACCTCCCCATAGCTTAATCCTAAGACTCCCCTTCCTGCAGCCTAACCATAAGACTCCCCTCCCTTCAGGCTTACCCTAACCACCCTTTCTATTAACCTAATCTTAACCTCTCCGGCAGCTTCCGATGCAATAGAAAAATGTATGGGTAAGAATGCCGATCGGCATATTACCCATTCTATAGAAAAAAATGTGAAAAAAGCTGCCTTTTTGAAATACAGACAGACAAAAATAATTTTTTGGCTGTGTCTACTTCTAAAAAACAGTATTCGCGATGGCGGTGGCGGCGTTATGCACCATTCAGTTCTTATGGTACATGGGCATCAGGAATATTTTCTGAAGTGCCAAGATAATTGGGATAATTGGCATCCCTGAAAATAGTTGGCATAAAATCTTGTCTAATTGTTGTTTGCCAGTTGATGAAGTCCATAGTCCTTTACTGCCACTCTGAAATTTTAATAACTAAATTAATGCAATTTGTGATCTCTCTAAGCTGTCAATTTTGTCTTTGTGTATTTATTAAAGTTTGTTTGAGGTTTCTTACATGGTTTAGGTTGGCTTAAGAATTACACTATAAAATACAGAACATTTATTCTCCATAGGTTTATGGATGACCTATAGCAGGCAGAAGCGACATTCAGCTCTCTGGGTGTTGTGAAACTACAATGTCAGGGCATTCTGGAAGTTTTTGCATGTTTTCTCAACCCGTCCCCATCCCCTCCTGTATAACAATTCAGCCTTGTATCTTGGTTTCTGCATGTTCTTTAAAATACTTTTTATATACTTTGTCTATACAAAAAAATGGTCCCACACAAAAGCAACTCTGCTGTCCCTTTAGCTATCATGCCCTTGTCATTCCCCGAGGAGCAAGTGTTTTGCTACAGCTGGAATCCCGCTTAGTCAGCTAGCAGCAATTTTGCTCCTGTGAAAAATACATCCTAATATCCATTAGCTGCCTCTGAGCTGCCCTTTGGGTTTGAAAATAGACATTTCTAACAATTTTAGGTCTGTATAGTTAGGAGGGCAGGGGGTACTCTGTGTGCCAGCATAGCTGACAGTCTGCCAGTCAGGCGTTGGAATAGAAAATTGTTGAAATCTCCTGAAAAGGGCCTTGTATCACTGCTGTATCATGGTGGTTTCTCATACAAGGGACTAGCCACATAAAATATTATAAGCGATCAAGAGGAAATTAAAATCTACTCAACCAAAATAAAAAAACAGATAAGATAGAGGATTATTACCATACTATATAGTTTTCTATTGCCTACAGTAAAACATAAGCAAGGCTGCTGCCAGATATTTTGAGGCCTGGGGCACATCCTCGGTGCCCGCCCCCACACAATGTCAACGGTGCCGCGGAACTGCATAACCAGACGCAGCAAAGGATTTCCCTGAGCACTGACCTGCTACTGTACAGCTCTAACCTGATTCTGTAGAGCCTATGATATGTATCTGCGGCCCCCATCAGCTCCAGGGCCCGGGACAGTCGTCCCAGCTGTCGCCCCCTGATGGCGGCCTTGAACATAAGCCATGTAAGCCATGGTGGACAATAACCATTACAAAAAGGGCCGTAGTGATCTTAGCGGAGGCTAATGTACAGAATCTTCTATCTTAATTTCCCATGTAGGAAGATAGGGCACTCCCCCTGCATTCCTATGTGCAGTATTGATTTCCATTGCCAGGACACTACCTTAAGTACTCTACACACATCTCCGTGCTTATGCTTACTGTAAGATGTAAATATCAATCACCACCCACAATGCATATCTCGTAGACTTGGTTAGTGGGTCTGTATCCCATTCGGAGACAAAGGACACTCATAATTCTGCTTCAGACAAATGTCAGGATTCCATGTAACGCGGTGCCCTGTACATACTGACAGGTGATTTGGTAACATTAGGAAATTGTCATTATTAAGTGAAGAACAGGCCAGTTGTCTGATGACTGGCAACCTGACATCCAAGAAGAGATGAGATGTTTTCTAAATCTAACACTGTCTGTTAGAGGGGCGGTCATTTAATACTACCGAAATATCGTGCCTGCAAATCTTCTACAAGTGACTTGAGGCCCCTGGTTTCATGGAAACCACGGCCTTAAGTCCTGCCCCAAAGCCTAGCAACAGTAGTAAACTAGTGTTGCTAGGGACAGGGAGGGACTTGATGACGCAATTTGCGCCATCAAGCCTCGTACTGATCCCTATTTCAGCTAAAACAGGGTAAGTATTAGTCAGGAGCTGGACTTAATGAAGTGGTTTGCATAAATTGCGTCATTGAGTCCCACCCCCTGCATGCATCTATAGCTTCCCTGCGGGATCTCCCGGAGGGAAGCTGTTAAAAGTCAGCAACCCTGCCATATGGTTTGTGTGGAATTTTCTCCTAAGGATTTACTTTATGCCATTGTAGGTGTATAAGGGGTAATGGAAAAGTATTTAATTGTAGGCATGAAATGTAAAGTATGAAGGATAACATGGATTCCCTCTATTGTCAACCTGAATTAGTGCTGACAGTAACAGTGGCCTGTGCTGCCTCCAGGTGTGATGAGCTGGTATTAACAGCAAGGAGGGGCTGGTCAGAGTAGTCAGGGCTGGTGCTCAAACAGATTGCAGGGTGCCAAATCAGCAAATGGTATGGAGCCTAATACACTGACCCAGAGCATGTTTAAATAGTTGAGTTGATTAAAGAAAAAAGGCGGGTCACAGGTTAGAACACATGATCACAGTGTCAGAGTTGCTTTTAAATGACCATGTGCATACTGTTGTACAATAATGTATGACTGTGGGCCAGGGTTCTAGGTCTGGAGCATAGACAAATATAGAGGGAGCGTCCTGAACAACAGGTTTAAAATGTATCATATTGTGACAGAGGGTCAATGTTAGGTGTCTTAGGCACCAACACAAACAATGGGCAAAAAGTAGCAGGCTCATGGATGATGAACTGTTGTAAAGAGACCAGATCAGAGGTTTCACTGAGTGTAAAATAAATAAAAAAACAATAATAAAAAATGGGCAATTATAAAAATAAAAGAAGAAAGAGATGTGAATGTCCCACTGAGAAAGACAGTCCTGACATTAACAGACTCCACAATGTGTCTTTAATGTTCAGAAACATTGCCTTATACTTCAAAGAGTTCTATGTAAAGAGTTTACGACCAGACACGAGATCATGCTGCGCTTAATAAATGACTGCAAATAATTAATTGTTGAGTTACAAATGATTAAAATGTAAAGTGCATAAAAACTAATCACCAAGACCCTCAGAAAGAATGATGATCAGGCTGGATTGCTAGCTTACTGCCTGTGACTCCCTGCTCTCTATAATGTCCCTAGGGTAACCATCTTAATGTGTCAAGACTCCTGAATAACTAGAATGGCTTTCTGACAATATATTTATTAAAAATTCTATTTTATTTGGTATCTTATGATAGGGTGTGGGTCCCCGTTGCGAACGCCCCTATTTCGATAGGGCCATTCTCTCCCAGCCTATTCCGAGCTGGATGGGCAAATGATTGCTTATGATTTGAAAGGTAAGCAACCCCGCTCCCTAATTCTAAGTCTCCCCCCCACACCCTAACCCTAAGCCTCCCCCCCGCAGCCTAACCCTAAGTTCCCCCCCTGCAGCCTAACCCTAAGTCCCTACTTCAGCCTGACCCTAAGTTCCCCTTGCAGCATAACCCTAAGTCTCCCCCCACACACCACAGCCTAACCCTAATTTCCCAGCAGCGGCGATTCCGAAAATAAATGGGTGAGTATACTTGCATACCCACCCATTCATAAGAAAAAAAATCTAAAACTGCTGTCATTGGAAATAGAGACAGCAGAAAAGCAACTCCGGTATTCGGTACGGGGACTCGCTACGCTCATGATATGTGCATGCAATATTTTCTGTGCAGTGCGTTAATAAGCAATGGAGTGAGATGATACATGTTTCTGTTAGCTACATCCAGTAGACTGGCATACTGCATGAGGCCCATTATGCTTTGCTGGGAAAAAATGCTATTTTTACAAAGCTATCCTGTTGTAGATAAAAAAAAAAACATCTTATGTTCCAGAAATTCATTTTGTAAGCTTAATTAACCTTCTTGCTGTTTTTCCACCTAAGTTTGTGCAACGTCATCTTTGTACGGTTGTGTTTAAGCTGCAGACGGATTCGGTAGTTTGCAAATATTATTCCTCCGAGCCAAAGCTATTTTAGGGACAAAGGCAGCTGTGATACATTATGTTCATCCAGACACTAGTCATCGTCATATATAAAATGTACTGCAGCGCCGGGCTGGATCTGCAGCACAGTAGCACAGTCTGCCTGTAAAAAAAGGACACAGCACATCTGAAGCATAGATCATTCCCGGAAAGTGAGCAATTGCTGTGTTTGACACTCTCATTTTATTATAAGAACAAAGGCAGAGAAACTGCTTTGATTTGCCCTTTATACGATCAACCTGATGAGACTGAAACTTTGTCCTTTTGTCTCCGATTAAAATGAGCGCAATTTGCAAGCTCAGAAAGCTCTGCCCCTTCCCTTTCACAGTCTGTGCTCTTCGTACCATTTCGGATTATCCTGCTGCACTGACAATAGTCGTTTTTAGAGGATATTACTATTTTCTGCAGAAATGTTTCCTTCTGCCCGCTATAAATGCTTGGTTTTACCTTCCAGGAAGTAAATACCTCTCATCTCTCGCATGTCAGCAAAATGACAGCAGTTACGCCTGAGATCTACCTCAAGTAACATCCATTTACACTAAGTAGAGGTCATTTAAGAAGAACAAAAAGGCAATGATACCTGACATACACATCGAGCAATATATAAACAGAACCTTTACACTGTGCAGTACGGTAATTCTAATGAGATAATAGGTGTAATCATTTAATGGTTTCATTTAATGTAATGGTTTTAACATTTATTATTCAAATTATTACATTTATTATAATTATAATGGGCCAGATCCAGACCTGTCATTTGCGCACGGCAAATGTTCCGATAGCGTACAGACGTAAGTAACTAAGGGTTGACTCTTCATTTACGATGGCCGTATCCCCGCCATGCAGGTGGGGATTGCCATTTAAACGAGGGGGCAGGGGCGAGGAAGCCCCGTTACAATTAGATCTGCGTCCATACGGATGTGTATCTAGTTGTAAGAGTTAAGGCAGCTATCTGGACACATAAAAGTACCTGTGCTGGGAGCAGGCAATGAGTACACTAGGATAACACTAGAAATATATGTGTTGTGATAAGCACTGCAAATAGACACTGCTAACACAGGGCTGCTGAATCACACTGGTGCTCTTTATTGTCAGAATGGGCAGGATGATGCATACAGCAGTTAGTAAAGTCCAGCATCCAAAAAACAGACAGCAGTATTTACAATCTCAGGTCCTAGCAAATAACTTTACACACAGTTCATTCTCTGGTCACTGGCCACTAAACTGGTGCCAGTCACCCCACACACGGCACAATCCAGCTACTTAATGCTTTCCCCGACAGCTCTAACTAACTCTGATTTGACCCAGGTCTTCTACCTATGAGTTCTGTGTGAAAG
>WWET01000749.1:395453-408100 GCA_011038615.1 Limnodynastes dumerilii | reverse complement strand
TTCCAATACTTTGTGATTATGTCTTGGTTTACAATCCAGTACGTATTACCTGGCATTTGGAGGACATACTCCACTGCATGGGATCCTGTTACTTGATACCCTATGCTGCTATAGAACTTTTTTAATGTCACATTAAGCCAGTAGAAGTAGTAATGTCAAATGTTCACATGCTTGTCATTCACAAACCTTTACAACATTAATTATACCAGATACTGGGTACATTAAATAGTCATTATTTTATCATTATGTTGTATAATGAGGGAGGGGTGAAATATATAAACAATTATCTTGATATTATGGCTTATCATAAACAATTAATACAATAGACTGTATCAGGCTCCATTAAAACGGCTTTAAATTAATAAATCACATTAATTACTGGTATATGTACATAGTTACACACACATAAGAATGCCAACAGTTAACCTGCAAGCATTAAAATTTGTCGTTAACTCAACACCTGGCAGATAGAAGATTGTAATGCAATATAATAACTATTATTATACAGTAACTATTATTTTTCAAAGCAGGGGGTTATGGGAGAGGAAGAAGAGAGAGAGAGAAAGAGAGAGAGAGAGAGAGAGAATGATAGTGTTTGAGAGAGGACGAGAGAGAGAAAGAGAGCGGAGGAGCAGATAGGAAAGAAGAGACAACAGATTTAGATATTTTTTAAAGTATTCTATTTTATGTTTTTAAAGCCTCCCTTCCTAAAGAGGTAACACGACAAACTGATAGCTGTCAGCATAATACCCCTGTCGGCATAACATTTTTCGTGGTTGAAATTCTTTCTGCAATGCCACAGCCAACATTATCATTGTCATTTTTGTGACTTGACGTAGAGACCGGAACTGAAATGATTAACATCGGAGCAGTTATCACAAATAATTGCTTATCTTTAAAATCATTGGGACATGTTTTTGTCAACTGCATGTTTTGGTAACATATAATTCATACAGGAAAACTTGGCTAAATACACAAAGAGAGTACAGGTTATCCAAGGTCAGCATTTCCCTGTGAACCAGGATTTTTTGTTTCTAAAGTAAGTTCTCTTTTCTTATAGGTAACCCAGACAATGGCATTGACTATCCTAGATACAAAGGGTGCAGCTACTACAGGGCCCCAAAGTGAGGGGGGCACTGAGCTAGTAGACCCCAACGTAAAAAAGGTGGTTATGATGCCTTGAATAATTACACCCTTCTGATGAAAGAACAGATGATGGGTCTCTTTGGCATATATGTCTGGTTTGACACGTCTGTACCATGGACAGTAGAGTAGTGAGCAATGGGAGAGTTCAGGCGTGTCACCTATGCAGTTTGCTATAGGGAACTGTGATAGTTTACTCCATGCTTGACTTCTGTTTATTTTTGTTCCTGTTTTTTTTTTTATACCCTATGTGGTAAGTTTAATACTTTAAACTTGTTGTAATATTGAACACAATTTATAATTACTAATATTATACGTGTTACCTAGACTCCGCGGAAACCAATCCGCACAGGTCTTCAGCTGTAACTAAGGCGAATATTGGCAATGCTGAAATACTGAGCTACATCTCCATTAACCTGTCAACCCAAACTATAGGGCCTTCTCCATTGTGTTCATGGAAACATAAAATACATCTACACAGGAAAGAAATATCCCCTTGAGTATTTTATAATATACACGACCACAAATTCATTGGAAAACATGTATCGCATATAACAAGCACAAACTTAAAAGGATTTTTGTAAAAGCTGTAAACTCTTATATACACTAATTCCACATAGCTTAAATGGGAATCCCTGGGTATAACCATTCAACCTCTAATATGCTGTAGTTAACTGCTACTGTTTCTCACCTGATTGTTTGTGCATATTGCTGTTCTCTAGCAGCTTTGGTCATATCATTTAACATTGGTCAAAAACTTGTGGAGGATGAACACTAACATTCATTGGTTCCAATTTTTGCAGTAACCCTGATCCAGAGTTTTTGCCCAGCACATCCATGCGCACACTGCCGAAACTGCATACAGCCTATCCAGAGGTCCGTCTCTAGCAACTTGTAGTATGCCAAATGAATTGTGCAAATATATATATGTACATGCAAATAAGCTGAGATGTAATGCAGCGTCTTATACAAGTTTTCATATTTCAAAGTAACTGTTTTATAATTACTTTAAGTTAGCTAAATGTAAGTGCAGTTTATTTATAATAAAGGTTTTAATCAAAATTAAAATTCATTCTTTTTTTAAGTAAATAAAAAAATATAAATCTGTATATAAAAAAAAAAGCCTAAGCAATTACTTTAAAAACACATTCTATTCTTTAATTAGACAGTGAGTAGCACTTGTGCCTATCTGCGTTGTGGTCATAAGTTTAATTCCCACACGGATGGTGACACTGGGTGAAGTTTGCATGTTTGCCCTGTGTCTGTGTGGGGGTGCTGTGGTTTCCTCCCACATACCAAAAAACATACTAGTAGGTTAATTGGTTGCTAACAAAATTAACCCTAGTGTATGAGTGTAGCTCCAGGAGGGTTGATTGAGTGATAAATGTTCTCTGTGTAAGAACTGGCTCAGGGGCAGTTTGAGGAAGGGTTGTGTGTTTCCCAAGAAGGGTGGTTGGTTGGAAAGGGCCTACGAGATGGGCCAAGTGGTTCTTATCAAATTCCATGATTCTATGGAAATCTCCTTCATTAGTCACTTACACCAGTCCTGAACAGGTGCTGGACTATGGAAGGCAGAGCAGGGCAACTCCAACATATTAAGTTTAACATCGTGGGGCACCCTGTTCCACTGTCACAGAGCACTTGGATGGGACAACCGGCCAATCCACTTTTTTTTTTTAGCTTGCTTCCATTGTGCACATGCATGGAGATAAAAATCGGTGTTCTCTATATCAGCACCTATATCTGTATATTTCTATGTACTAATCATATAAGATGGGAAGCCAAACTATTTTCTTTCCAGTTTATAATAATTATATCAGAAAATGGATTTATTTCTGATAGAATTCTCGATTGGTGGGAATTTATTACAGTAGCTCAATAAAGTTATTGGATAGCTGTAATTGAATTCAGGACAGCACTTAGATTTAAGGTTATATAAACTGTTAATCTATGAAGTTGTTTCATCATGCACATTATCAGACATTTTATAGATTGACTTGCAATCAATACTCATCTGAATTAAAATTCAGTTTGTTTATGCAAAACTAGCCATGCATTCAATGTGGCAGTCCTTCTAAATCCCTACAACTACATTCATCAGTGCAATGTAGCTTCACATTACAATTGTCTATGAAGTATAATTTATAGGAACATGCCATAAACTACTATAAGGATCAGAATGCAGTGAATAATGAATGAATAAATAAATAAATGAATTAATTAATTAACTGAACCTCCTTCTTGTTGGAATACTGACCACACATTTATTCATTAGTAGCTGCCCACACAGGATTGATTGGATCCAGACTTAAGTGGCGATTCTGTACGTTAGCTTAAGCAAGGAAGGCCTTTGCTATCCTAAAGGATTTCCATGCCCTGGAACCTACCAAGCCCTTACTGTATGACTTAAACCCCTATGCCCACTCGGCATGTCTATCTCGTACGGATGCGCCTCTGCGGTTGCAGTCCCTGGTCAGAAACTGATTTCCGAAATAGGGACATCTGAAAGTTCCTTTTCGGATGTCCCTACTTTGAATACTGGCCAGTTTCAATTTTTTTTTCCAGAATGGATGAGTATGCTGATCGGCATACTCACCCATTCTCATTCGTAAATACCGCCGCCAATATCACTCCGCCGCGCCGCTAACGCCGGAAAGGTGAGTAACCTCTCCAGGGTGTGGGGTAGGGAGGTTTAGGGTCAGGCTGCAGGGGAGGGAGGGGTAGGGTCAGGCTGCGGGAGATGGAGGGTTAGGGTGAGGCGGCGGGAGATGGAGGGTTAGGGTCAGGCTGCAGGGGAGGGAGGGTTAGGGTCAGGCTTCAGGGAAGGGAGAATTAGGGTCAGGCTGCCGGAGATGGTGGGTTAGGGTCAGGCTGCCAGGAAGGGTGGGTTAGAGTCAGGCTGCAGGGAAGGTTAGGGTTATGGTAGTGAGAGGGGAGGGTTAGGGTTAGAATTGGGGAAAGGATTAGGGTACTTTTTTTACTAACTTTTCGGAGCACCAAAAGCTTGGTGCTCCGTGGATTAGACTGCTATGTCTCATCGAACCATATGCAATCAAAATCCAGACAGTTCAAAACTGGCTGGGAGGAAACGGCCCTATCAAAATGGGGCCGTTCTAAGCTGGGACTCACACCCACGCCTCTGCCACCGTGTGGAGACCGAATTCCACAAAAAGCACAATATAGGGTGGCCGCTTTCTGATGCAGAATTACTTGTACAAGCTAACAGGTGAAAACCTATTGGAATTAAGTCGTCTATCTTTATTAGGTCTGCATCCGGCCCAATATGCTTAACTAATTGCCCAATGGTGTTGTTGACCGTTGGATATCAGCTAAAATATTAGTATTGCCTTAAATTTTTTCTAATTCTAAATATTAGTATTGTGACAAATTGTTCCAAGCCTAATAAAAATGTTGAAAGGAATTCTGGGAAGTTAATGCTTAATCCATTTCATATTTTAATCGCTGTATGTGCCTGACATTTATAAGTGATGCTACAATGACTTTTGTCACATTTGTCTTTAATGATGTGTGAAATACTCATGAATAATGATTCATCTTTTACCGTGCGTATAGGCAACATCTGTATGTCATCATACAGTATATATAATATTGTCTTTCACTCTCACATACACAAAAAGTTAATTATCATTATAATTTTCATTATAAAAAAAGCCAGATTTACATATATGATCAAATAATTTAAAAATGTTCCCTTTGTCTTTTTTGCTGAGTATATACACGACAATCACAATTTTGTGCTAATCCAAATTGTCATTAAAAATAGCAAGATGCTGCTTCACTTGTATGTACTCGAAAAGATAATCTTACCAAAAATGATAGCTCAGGTCCTCATAATAAACCACAGAGTTGGAGAATAGAGAGTCAAGAATTATATTTCAATTAAAGATTAAATGTAGGAGAGATAATTCATAATTGGCAAGAAAATGGTACTGTTGTGGAGTGAGAAAGGGGGTAGATCCAGACCTAAGTGCTTGTTACATTTCATCATGTAGCGTATTTACGCTAGCGTGTTTTCTAAGCACTCCCCTAGGCTTATTCTCCTCCCTGGCCACCCACCAATGTCTACCTTTATCCATACCTCACCTGGAGAAATTCACTCACTTCTTTTGTCATCCCCTCCATCAACTTGCTCTCTTGATCCCATCCCCTATATTCTTCTCTCTCTCTCTCTCTCTCTCTCTCTCTCTCCACCTGGTCTCATCTTGCCCACCTCTTTAACTTATCCCTCTCCTCCGGCTCCCTCCTCTCCCCCTTTAAACATGGTCTTGTCTCCCCCATCCTTAAAAAACCGAACCTTGACCCCACTTCACTTTCCAACTACCGACCTATATCCCTGTTACCCTTCGCCTCCAAGTTGCTTGAAAGACTGGTTTACAAGCGTCTAATCGGCGACATTGCCGACAACTCTATCCTGGACCCTCTCCAATCTGGGTTCCACCCCATGCACTCCACTGAAACTGCCCTGACTAAGGTCACAAATGATCTCCTTTCTGCCAAATCTAAGGGCCACCTCTCCATTCTCATCCTCCTGGATCTATTGGCAGCCTTTGACACCATTGATCACCCTCTCCTGCTCCAAACCCTTCACTCCCTCGGCCTCTCTGGTTCTGTCCACTCCTGGTTCTCCTCCTATCTCTTAGACCACTCCTCTGTCGTAACCCCTAGCTCCTCCTTCCCTACCACTCCTCTTCCTGTTGGCATGCCCCAGGGCTCAGTCCTTGGTCCCCATCTGTTCTCACTCTACACCTCCTCTCTGGGTGACCTCATCAGCTCCTTTGGCTTTAACTACCACCTCTATGCCGATGACACTTAAATCTATCTCTTCTTCCCTGACCTCTCCCTTGAACTTCTGTCTAAAGTGACAGATTATCTCTCTGCCATCTCCTCATGGATGTCCGATCGCTTTCTCAAGCTTAACATGGCCAAAACTGAAATTGTAGTCTTTCCTCCTTCTTGTGTCCCCTGTACCCCTACTATCTTCATTACTATTGGCGACTCCACCATCTCCTCCTCCACCCAAGCCCGTTGCCTGGGCGTCATCCTGGGCTCCTCTCTCTCCTTCACCCCCCATATCCGCGCCCTCTCACTGTCCTCCCGCTTTCATCTCCACAACATTGCTCGCATCAGACCCTTCTTAAATGCTGATGCCACTAAAATGTTCATTCACTTTCTTGTTATCTCCCATCTGGACTACTGCAACATTCTCCTCTCTGGCCTGGATCATGTTCGAGATCTACCAGAAAACTGGGAGGGTATCAGTAAGCTGCTCTGGCTACTAAATGTTAGATACAAGCTTAAATAACTAGGTAGTTTTACCCAGTATTAAAAATCATACACAATAGTTTTCCTCAATATCAATAATTATCATTATTAAGAAATAAGGACATTACTGTACGTGATTTTTAATAATGGCTAACATTACTGTGGGGATAATTTTTAATAAAGGCAGGAAAAATAAAAAGTTTCCTCCATTATGAATAATGACCCAAAGTAGTTTTATATAGTATTAAAAACTATACATAGTACAGTAGTTTCCGTTGTCTCTCCCTGGTTAGAATGTCCCATTTGCGAAATAGGGACATCCGAAAGATTCTTTTCGGATGTCCCTATTTCGAATGGTTACGATTTTCAACTTTTTTTTTTTTCATTGGTTGAGCGTGCCATTCGACATACTCACCCATTCACATTCGGAAAGAGCAGATCACTCCACCGCACTTCTGATGCCGCTCGCCGGACTGAGGGACCGGTGAGTAAAGTCATTCTGTGGGGTTAGGGTGAGGCTGTAAGGGAAGGAAGGGTTAGGGTCAGGCTGCAGGGGAGGGAGTGTTAGGGTCAGGCTGCAAAGGTGGGAGGGTTGGGTCAGGCTGCGGGAGATAGTGGGTTAGGGTCAGGCTGCAAGTAAGGGAGGGTTAGGGTTAGGCTGCCAGGAAGGAGGGTTAGGGTTAAGATAGTAAGAGAGGAAGGTTAGGGTAAGAATTAGGGGAAGTAGTGGGGGACTTTTTTTAACACTTTTCGGAGCACCGAAAGCTTGGTGCTCCGTGGATCAATTGCAATGCCTCCTCAAAGCATATGCAATCGAAATCCCAGCCAGTTCGCAAATGGCTGGGAGGAATCTTTTTTTTTTTTAAATTGGGGGTTTTTATGCGGGGACCCACACCCATTGTTTCCACCTTACTTTTATTTATTATTATTAATAATACCCATCATTATTAAAAATGGGGGAAATTAATGTATGGAATTTTTTTTATACCATTAAGGGTCATTATTAATAATGGAAGAATATTAACATATTTAAAATATCCAATTTATAATAATAACCCAAAGTAGTTTTATCCAATTTAAAAAATGATATACAATACAAGTACATACACACAAACTGCAGTGTGTAAACAATGGTAAACTACAATGGGTCATCATCCCTCACTCAGATTTGCAAATGAACCTTCTCTTTCCTATAAAAAAAAAATAACCATTAGCCCGTGGAATTATCAGCAGTACTTACATAGCTCACAATAAACTATGGACCAGAAAAATGTGTTTGACTTGCTCTACATTTTAAACAATGAAAATAAATATTGCAACATATGAGAGGCTGTTTGGGTTTGATAAGCTGACACAAGTATGTAGGCAAATATAAAATATATTCAAGTGAAAATGGCAGATTTGTCTCAGTCGCCTCATGAGAAATGATCAGTGAGTTGTTTCAGATGACTGGTGAAAATGTTACACAACATTTAGTTAATTTATATTAGTCGAATGTGAAATATTCTAGCAAATGTGATTATACTCGCTGAATGCACCTGAAGATAATTTAAGATATGCACAAGCATCAGATGAAAGATTCTGTTTATTGCATTAGAAAACATAATTGATTAAAATTAACTCATTTACAGTATCCACTTGTATTTGATGAGAGAGGAAATTCTTTGCCATTTAGATAACTTGTTTTCACGGTACTAAATAACACAATGTAATGAATAGATGGAGTTGCTAGTTCTAGTTCAGTTCTCTGATAGATATTATATTTGAGAACTGAGATATTTGATCCAACTAGGTGTTAAAAATATATTTTTTTAAGTAATAAAACTAAATTTCTCCTCTCTAAAAAAAGGTATTTGTCTTGTAGTAACTCTTTTGCTCAGTGTTTGAGAACATATTTTGTACTAATAAAATCATCATGCTCTGCTGAACAAACTAATGCTACAATCACATAAGGGAAGAATTGACTCTTTTTGTGTCTTTTTGTGTAACATGGAATTATGAAGCTACTGTAGCTGGGAGATGCAAAGGTCTAGAAAAAAGAATTACAAAAAAGTTCATGAGATGGTGATTGTGATATTCCAAACAAGACATCCCTGAACTAGACAGAGGATCACCTGCTCAAATAATTAAACTCATAAAAAATGATTTAGAGTTGCAGGAGTTGATGTAGAGTTTGAGACTAACAGCAAAACAGTTGAAAGCATACACTTGGGCAAATCTTTTTTTGTGTGCAAGGTAAATACTGAGCTTTTGCTTATACACATAAAGGGCCAGATCCAGACCTATGTTCCCATTACGTTTCATCATGTAGCGTATTTTCTATGCACTCCCCTAGGCACACCCCTTGCACGTACTTACTTTGACCGTTTTACGCTTGCCAAACCCTACCTTAACTTTTCACTGCGTAACTACTGACGTACGTAAAGGCTTCATGTACATAAGTGTCTACGCACGCCCACACTGTACGCTTTAAATGTTTCACCCCGCCTCCGAAGTGTAATTATGAATGTTGTATGGCTGTCACGTCCCTTCATTCTTAGTTACGCTGTTGATACTAGACTGGTACGTACGTTCAGATTTAAGTGGCGTGACATCTGCCGCACCCATGCGCAGTACATACAAAATAGTGTTTTTACGTCTCCGGCTAGCGTAAATACTAATAATGTACTTAGTTCTGGATCTACCCCAAAAACTGTAATTTAGAGTTGCTCAAAAGAATGTGGTTACCACCTTGCCTCACAACGTTGAGGTCATGAGATCAATCCCTGGACAAAGCATTATAGACCGTGTTTACAGATACGATATTGCGTGGCTTTCCGTGCGTATATTTAGGAGCGGAGTAACTGTGCATGTGTAGTAACTTTTTCCACGCAAGTTACGTAGCATTTAGGCACGGAAGTCCATTAGGCACAGACTTCTGAATCACACTTTGTGACATACGTACAGAGGGTCGTACCTGTGTTCCGTCTGTGTGATGTTACGTGAAGTTGGGCAGCGGGGGGCATTTAAATGAGCTTTTGAGTGTGCGGTTAATCATGTACGCACGTACGTAAGTAACAAATGCACGTAAGTGCACATGTACAGTTAAGGGTGCCCTATGGAAGCATAAGTCACTGAAAACCCGTCCATGCTAGGGGAGTGTGAGGGGAGTTGCCTTGCTACATACGTGCGTATATTTGCATACTTTAGACACACGCAGCTCTGAAAAGGTCCTATATGTTTGGAGTCTGTATGTTCTCCCTGTCTTTCAAAAAACATGCTACATTCTCTGTGCAGCGCAGCGGAATTAGTGCTGGTTTTTGTTTGTGGTAAACCTTTACAGCTGAGGGCCCGATTCAATTAGGTTAAAAGCGTTCGCCGGCGTATTTTTAACGCTATTTTTAGCAAAATTACGGCCAATATTTTTTTTCCTATTCAATTATTTTTAGCTTTAAAAATACGCCAGTTTTTTAACGATATTGTTAATTAAAAATTTGCCCCTATGAGAGGTGCAGATTTTTTATGATGCCCTGTCTTGTGCCCCGACAGGGCATGCTTATGTAGAACTACAAGCATCAGCATGCCCATGGACGCCAGGTCCGCTGCGCAGGTGCCTTGGTAAAAAAAAATACTTTTTTTGAACGTCGCAAATCACCTCCTGCTAGCAGGAAATGCCCGGCGCTAATGACAGGTTATTGGCCAGTGTCTGAAATATCGTTCTCACGATTTTTTCCGACGCAAAATTTTTGAAAATACCGCCGACAATTGAATCTGGCCCCCAGAGTTGATATTTCCTAGTTTAACTTTCAATTTCTGTTTAAAAAGAAAGTTTTCAGTGTTTTATTCTAAATGTAAAAGTTAAGTATTTGCCTGCAAGCATAACAATAACAATTAATTGCAGATATACAAAGCCGGATCACGACTGTATCCCTTCTCTCACCTGCAACAGAGATACAATCGCAGGACCCTACCATAATACTTCCACACCTTCCCCACATGAAGGGCTGGATCCAGACCTTGTTAAGTGCATGAACTTAGTTACTCAAGGGCTAAACCATGTTGATTTCAGGGGGAGCCAAGTTAATTGTATTCTTTGCATGCAGGGATGTATCTTTAAATTGCTTACTGCACACAGATACTGACCAGCTTTACTATCACACTGTTATTTAGACTTGGGATAGGAGACGTCACCTCTCAACACTAATACTGTTTGCAACAGATGAAATATGACTCCCCTGAAATCAACATGGTTTAGCCCAGGAGTAACTAAGTTCATGCACTTAACAAGGTCTGGATCCAGCCCGAAATGTGTCCGGTGCGTAAGGCTGGATAGTAAGTAAGGGCTGAAGTCCTCGCTGTACAATTTACATACGTCATACTCCCACCTAGTGAATATGTTCTATGTATCCTATCCTGTCCCGTCCCACCTCTCTGTCAAAAACACTTCCATTATAGAAGTCTGGATCTGGATGGTGCAGATCCATAAAGAATGTCCGGTGTGCTATATGCTTGATTTCTGCTTCTTGCCAAGTCTGAATCTAGTCCATTGTAATGTAGTTTAAGTGCGGATATCCCTCCTTTCCATTGTAGCTTCAAATTCTGGATCTGCTCTACAGACTGTATGTAAATTGATGTGAGGCATTGGTGCATCTATAATGAGTGAAGGGTGTGCAATGAACACGGGCCCCTCAGAACAGCGGGCCCTGTGGCACACACTCTGCACCAAAATCTTTACATAGACAGTAAGTATGCATACAAACCAGCTATTTTTTCATATTCTATGTGCGGGAAAGGGGGGCCAAGGGGAGGGGGTGGAGGCCTTTGGGGATGGGGGGCCCATGTACAAATCCTGCACAAGGGCCCCCTAACCTCATAAAACACCCCTGATGTGAGGTGATGCAGAACAAATGTATATGACCCTTCAATAGAGCACAGCGCAGGAAACTAAATATGTAATCGCTGGAAATAAAAAAATGTAAAAGATAAATAAAAGAAGAAAAAGAGAGAGAAAAAAAGGCAATAAATTATAATAAAGTGCCACTCCTCCCACGCACTCTCCACTGCTGTATTCTGATGATCAAAGTGGGGACGCTGAACAATGTAAGCAATTTATATTAATTACATCTAGGTAAAAAGCTGGTCATAAAACAGCAATTTTTCCAATTTTGATTTCATGATTGAAGTGACACTTGGCCACAACATGCTAAGCATGAGAATGAGGATTGTTCTTGCCTAATTGTTACAAAGTGTGAATAATGAAAATGGCACATTTTATTCCCATGATTGACAGAACAGTTTTGGATCAGCAAGAAAGTTGCTCTACGTATGCTACCATATTATTGTTGTTAAAGAACATCTGTCATCTAAACAAATCTGCACCATCAGCAGATATGTCAACCAACAGCACACACCTATTCTTGGGTCACTATTACATTTACAGTTTTAAAGTTTCTTTAATATTCACTTAGAGTTTATATACTTTACATCTTTAAATATTTGTGAGTTTCAGAAACAAATGCACTAAATGTGTCATTACCCATGCAAATTATTTGCAATATGACAGAAGCTGAAAGGACAAGTTTATAGTGGAATTTTCTGCTTTGGGGGCTAACCTCTACCCACAAAAGGACTTGGTTCCAGATGTACTTAATAAGAGGTATTAGCATTAACTTTTATCTGTCGTCTAGGTGCACTTTATATGGAAATATATAATATTTAATAAAGGAAATTAATGCCATGGCTGTGACTGGAACAGTTATGGCAAAACCCCTATTAAAATGCCAAGTGTTGGCACAGGATCAGTGTAGGTGTCTCAGCAAATAAGTCTTAACTGGATCCAGACCTACGTTGTTGCAATCAGGGCATAGCGAGGTCACTCTCCTCGTATGAATACACTTACAGGAACCTACCTTAAGGTTTCCACACCGACTATATAGAAACATAGAAAGTGACGGCAGATAACAGCCACATGAGTGTGGGTCCCCGTTGCAAACGGCCCTATTTCGATAGGGCCGTTCGCTCCCAGCCAGTTCCGAACTACAATCGATCCCTGGAGTACCAAACACAGTTCTCCGAAAGGTGAAGAACCCCACTCCCTAACCCTAAGTCTCCCTCCCCGCAGCCTAACCCTAAGCCCCCCTGCAGCCTAACCCTAAGTCCCCTCCACAACCTAACCCTAAGTCCCTCCCGCGCAGCCTAACCCTAACCCTGGTGGCGCTTCCAAAAGTGCATGGGTGAGAAAG
>WWET01000749.1:383168-394834 GCA_011038615.1 Limnodynastes dumerilii | reverse complement strand
GTCAGTTCAGTCTCAACCACCTCAGATGGGAGACTATTCCACTTATCTATCACCCTTTCAGTGAAGTAATTTTTCCGCACATTTCCTCTGAATCTACCACCCTCCAGTTTATATCCATGCCCTCGTGTTCTATCACACCTCTTCCTATGAAAAATGCCACCCTCCCCTTGCCTCCACATGTAATAGTAGGGTGGTGCGGAAGTAAAGATAGTACATAAGGGATAAAACCAGCCCTTACAATTGTATTTGAATACTCCCCCCTCCCAAATGCCAGAAATGTTTCCACTTCCTCTACAACTTGTATCGCTGTCAGGATTTTTACCAGAATGGAATTCTGCATCCAGAGAAACCTCATCTGTGCTACATGCCAGCTAGCATGTGAATCTCCAGCGTTGTGGCTTCCCCCAAAAACTTGCCATCAGGTGCACTGTGACAGCATGCAGGTCCTCTACGTGGGAGTGCCACCAAACCTTGCAGGCAAGCATGTGCTCACATTGGCCTTTTTCTATTGGCTGCTAGATTACAGCAAGGACATCAGTCAATCAGAAGCAGAAGTGAGGGCTGCTGACTAATAAGAGGCAGCAGCCTCTATATAAGAATTAGCAGCTTCATTCACAGACTGACAGGTATAGTGTTAGTCACACTGCACTTCTCCTGCACTTGTTATTTGTTTCTATCCTTGCTATTAGCGACTTCTAAATGTGTACTCTGCCCTTGTGCTACTTTGGCTCTGCAGTATATGTTGTCTTCCCTGGTTGCCCTTTTTTCCAGTGCTTGCATTACTTGTTTCCTTGTCTCTCCAATATGCCCTGTCTTCCCATACTTTCCCAGTGTGTGTATGCCAGTCCTCATCCTTCTGTGAGTCGTGCGTGAGTGTCCCTGTCTCTGTTATTTGTTTGTCATATTAGCATTCTACATCTTGTCTTGTTTCCAGTGTGTTTTCCATCTTACACTGTGGTGTACTCTCCATGTATTTCCGCTCTCTGCTTTCACCTTCTTGCTGACTTGCAGACTCTAGTTTTCTGCTCTCTCTAGAAGTAGGTTCAAGGGGCCACGACCTGCAAGGTGTCTGCAGCCCAGCTTAGCCCCTCTATCAGCGACTACAGTGAAAACCAGACTCCTAGTTAGACTCCTTGCCCTGACCAGTAACACCTCTAACTGCTAATGCGGTACTCACATATGTGCCTCTTACCAAAGGGCTCACTCTAGCAGTTGGAAAATTACCCCTTGTATTAGGTCTGGATGCGGTCCCTTGTGAATTGGGGGATGGGGATATTAAACTAGTTTTCATTTCTTTTTCTTTTTTTTTATAGTAAATCAAAGGTTTTAAAACATACCAATGTAACAATCCAAAGAAAATATAACATTCATTAGTTTCTGTCTGCATTTTTTGTGTACATAAAACCCTCTCATCCAACACTTCTTTGTTGTGTCTATAAATTCATTGTCACTAGAATTCATGGCTATCCAATGTAGATAGATTTTTTTGTTGCTAAATTGTTATGAGGCCTACCATTCAAATTTGCACATCAAGCTTGGTATAGTCGATAAGTTCATCTTTGGAATGCCTCTCTGCACTATGCACACTCCTCCTCCATTACCCTCTCTTCCTGAGTCCATAGTCTTTGGAATGGGCGGAGGGCAAACATGAAGGGAGTGCCATCCAGGGGGAAGCAGGGGGTGTCCCTTCACATTTGCTGGCTAGCAATAAACTGCCAGCCAGTGATACCTAGGTACACTATAAGTATCAAGCCGGTATGCCTTTCAGTCATAAAGACTTGCAATGTGCCGGACAGCCCATGTGCCCCTAACCTCCTCTTCCCTCCTCCCTTTATACAGTCACTGAAGTGTGAAGCAGACATGACTGAAGGTCATATGTTAGTATGTTAATATTTTAAATCCTGCCAGCATTGTCTTCCTGTAAATTAAACACAAATTATATATAAATGACTGATGGGGGAATCAAAACAAAAGTATCTCTTGCCCTTCCCCCATCCTATAAATGTTCTGCCATGCCATCTAAATGCATAACCAGATGCTATACTGGACACACTCAAAGGAAAATGATTAAACTGAGATAATGTCTTGTAGAATAACAGTCTATGTCGGATTGTTGCTTTAATTTACTAATTAAAACAAAATTTAAAATTTACACCAACTGTCATCAACCCCATCTCTCAGTGAGGCGGTATAAAAAGGTAGACATTTATGCCATCAGTGTGCCACTAAAATACATTTACAGTTCTATGGCTACAGAACCAAATACGTGGGCAGACTGCCTAAGAGCGTACAGTGTATTCAGCGGGGTGTGAGAAAGGTTAAATAAAATGTCAAATGCACAGTTTTCTGTTCTTTACCATGCAGGCCTATCTATCATACCTGGCTTCTGCCACACGAAACACACTGTGCATATCATTGATATTTACCAGAACAGGTTGTTCTTCAATTATCTCCATAATTGCCTTTGATTTTGCTTCAAGGCTGATTCACGTGCTGTTAAGAGGAGCGTCTCTTTAACTGAATTGCCGCAGTAACGCTACATGAATAGCCTTGGCGTTCCTTTTGAAAAGGGAAACGACGTTGGTCTGCATATCTCTTACACCTGTATTGATTTTATTGACACATTTGTTTTGGAGGGAGAATGTATTCATGTAGCAAGATGAGGCAGGTTCTGAATGCTATCTGAGTATTGACAGGGTGTTTAACACCCTGAAGTACATTAATGAGGTGTCAGTGCTTTTGTCTGAAAGGGCATAAAACGTTTTTATGGTGTCAGATAATAGGCATGTGCACAATGGAATAAAGAACTCCTTTCCCTCTGACATGCATTCACATTTTTCATTGCAGAATCACTAAAGATCCTACTGTATTCCTGCTAGACATTAAACTGAGGTGTGTAACTACTAAAGGTTCGACAATATTAAACTAGGTAAACCTTAGCATGGCCTGAAGTTTGGGGGTGGTTTCCCGGTTAGAATGGCCCTATTTCGATAGGGCCGTTCTCTCCCAGCCAGTTTCAAACTGGCTGGGATTTCGATTGCATATGCCTCGAGGAGTCATTGCCATCGATAAATGGAGCACCAAAATTTCAGTGCTCCGAAAAGTAAGAAAAAAAAGTCCCCCATCCCTTTCCCTAATTCTAACCCTAACCCTCCCCTCTCATTACACTAACCCTAACCCTCCTTTCCTGGCAGCCTGACCTTAACCCTCCCTTCCTTGCAGCCTGACCCTAAGCCACCATTTCCCGCAGTCTAACCATAATTCTCCCTTCCCTGCAGCTTGACCCTAACCCTCCTCTCACTACCCTAACCCTAACCCTCCTTTCCTGGCAGCCTGACCCTAACCCTCCCTTCCTTGCAGCCTGACCCTAGGCCACCATTTCCTGCAGTCTGACCCTAACCGTCCCTCCCCTGCAGCCTACCCTAACCCTAGAAGTTGCTCCCCTAAGATAGCGGTGGCGGCGGAGGGATACCGTCGGCAGTGGTATTTCCAAAGGAGAATGGGTGAAGTATGCAGAGCGGCATACTCACCCATTCTAATAAAAAAAAAAGTAGATAAAGGTAAGTATAAGAAGAGGAACTTTCGGGATGTCCCTATTTTGAAAATGGGACCTTCTTTACGGGGATTGCAACCGCAAAACCAGTAACTATATATAATTAAATATAAACAGAATTAGATATAAATAGAATTAGAGTCTGAGCTGAGTTGCATTTGGAAGGAAGGGGTGGACTGTAAGGGTGCAACTTGACCACACTCCAACATAAAAAAATGAGCGCCAAAGAGAAAAGGGGAGAAATCAGAGAGCAGGATGGGGATTCTATGCACCACTATAACCCCGAAAATAAGGAGTATGGAAGCTGTGCCACATAGAGCACTCCTTCATTTAATCTAGAGAATAGTATTCAGAGATCCGTGTTTTTATGTACGCAATTATACGCACAGTCGGAGCAAGGAAACACCCACCAACAACCCTGACACTCCCCTCTCCCGGACGTGCTCTCAGAGACCCTAGACCACTCTGTTCTTTACGTGTGGACATGCATTTTTCATGTGGTGAGATCATCATATATTTGTATTTTGCGATCAGTGCATGCACATGCATCTGACCGACCCAATCACAACGCAATCAGCTCGTTCCAGGCTTCCGATATTTGACACATCTGACAACTTGCAAGTGGGAGGGATTCAGTATTACATTGTACAGTGTAGGCGGGAATTCATGGGGCTGGTAGATCTAGATTCCTCTTCCATCACCATTTTAGGTGTCAACGGATCAAAATAAAGTCAAGGCAGGGTCCTGCGGTCGGGGGGGTCTGTGCAAGTGATGTAAGTAAATTTCCAAGCGCTTGCACAGATGCATGGATACAGAGGAGATCTACCAGATCAGATATCCTCTTGCGCTGCATTCAGAGCTTTTAGGATCTGGTCAAGACTCTAGATCAGCCCCAGTGATGGGAGACTACTATAGCATGATGTGTGGAGACTAGTCATTGGCTTGCACGTTTTAGAAAAGCCTCTCTCTACTGTTCTACACATACCCCAGTTATTTCAAGTACATTAGTGCATTCAGATTAAGGATATAAAAAAAATAGAACAATCAAATTGTGGTTTACTTCATGTTTAACTTCTAGCATAAAGGTCATTTAAATGATAGCAAAAAAAGCAGCCAGTGTTCAACATATTTCCACCCCAGAAGTGATGAGTTACCACTTACTCTGATATTAATTACAACCCTGTAAGTATTTTGTAAGTGTTTTTATAATAGTATTTTGTAATAAAAAGCAACTTACTTTCTGGGTTTATCTCATGAAGAGGTTTTTTCTCTAAAAAATAAAAAAAATAAAAAAAATAAAAAAAAAAAGCAGAGAGAAAGAGAAAAAGAAATAGGAGAAAAAGTGCACTTAATAATTGGCTTTTAGTTAGCTTATATACTTTCAAATATGCAAAGTATACAAGATGTATTTTTTAATAAATTGGCACAAGATTATACCACTTGGCATTTCTTTACCCAGGTGAATATTTTGTCATTGCGAGGTCATTAACATGTATACAATCTGTTCATTTCCAACAACATGAGAACAAAAACGTTTAAGATCAGTGTGAATGCTTGCCCAAAGACAGAAGATGTTTCATGTTTCAAGTTCACTTTTACCTGATCCTGCTATATAAAGGTAACACTGTGATGCTTTTGTGCTTCATATCCATTAGATCTGACAGAACCCAGAGGAGACAGGTGCAGTGCTAGAAGACTATGATTATGTTAGCTATATAGGGCTAGATTTACTAAATTGTGGAAAAGTAAAAGTGGAGATATTGCCCATAGCTACCAATCAGATTCTAGCTTCCATTTTCCTATTGCCAGTATGTCAGCTAGAATCTGATTGGTTGCTATGGGCATCTTAGTAAATCTAGCCCCTAATGTTTCTAGAATGTAGGTGTGCATTTTTAAAAGCATCTGATTGGATGGAACATAGATTCTGCCCTATCAGCTTTCACATATACAATATACCCATCAGGTACAGTGTTTAAACAATTTCTAAGCTGCACAAACAACAAAAGTCTGTCTTACACTTTACTTATGCAGTAATACATTATCATGCAGGATAATGGGGCTTATTATAAGCATTATTTATCTTGTCATCCTGTAAAACAGTGTTCCCCAACCTCAGTCCTCTGTCAATATTTTCTAGGTTTCCTAAAAGAATCACAAGTGATATAATGAGCAGCACCTGTGGTGCTTTACAGGTGGAATGAACACACCTGTGCTCCAGCAGTGAAACCTGGAAAACATGCACTGTTAGTGGTCCCTGAGGACTGAGGTTGGGGAACACTGCTGCAAAAGCTCAGTTTGCCCAACTTTACTCCTCTTGAAGCTGTCAGTGTGGCTCAAACTGTATCCAGATATAGTCCAGTAGTACAGAAACCCCTAATGGTGGACTACTGTACATATGGTGCGACAGCTGCAACAGCAGGGGTTATGCAAAAGTGAAGTGTCTACTTAGACATAATATCATGTTAGTGCTGTCGCTTTCGCATAATTTATTTAACAAATCACATGCATGTGCTACAACAAATGTATTGACATCCTCATCTCATTGACAGACATTACTAAATTCTCATGGCAACATGAATAAGAGGGAAAAAAAAAAATGCTTGGGATGCCTTGAATAAAACTTAAAATTAAATAATTTTTCTGATATCTGAGCAACCAAATCCTGTAATTCCTCTATGGCTTTCACGCATATAAAATCAAGTTATAACCTCTGCCCGTTACAGAACTAGACTGTGCTGTACATTATGATCAGCTTCTAATGGACAGCCAATCAGTATGACCTCACCTCCTAGGTTTGCTAATGTCTCCTTAGCTCTTTGAAGTTACATAAGACTGTCCTCTTAAGTTCTCAGCGTGAGCTGGAGTTGGCTCAGGGGCCTGGCAGACTCATACATATTCAGCATTCACAAATGGGAAGCAATTTTCTCACAGGTGTTTGCACTATGGAAGCGTTGAGCCTGAATTCGTCCACCTATGGTGTACAGCTTAGCACACAAGAACATAGACATACACAACACAGTAATTAGGATGCTACATGCCGGTTGTTAGATGGAGCTGTCTGGCAAATCAACTGAAGAACAGAGTAACCCTGGAGAATGCTGACAAGCGTTAAGCAAAGACACAGGCGCACTTTTCAAGTCTATAAATCTGTAGTGTATATTCTCAGGGTGTGGCTTGCTGTGGGTGCAGAAAGCATGTGCCCCCTTCTCTGGACCGGATTTTGTTATATCACCAATCACAAATGTGCCAGCCCTAACATACACAATGTGGGCCAAACAGATCATTGGTCATAGGGCTATACATTAAAAACTTTATTAATTGTTTTTTTCCTACAAACTATGTATAATAAAATATATTTATGACACATCTAGTAAGTTCCTAATAGTAATAATAATTTACTATTAATACTTAACTATTTATAATACTTTACTATTAATAGCAATAATAATTTACTATTAATACTTAATGCTACATAAAGTCTTAAGACGCCCTGTTTATGGAGCTAAATTAGAATTGCTATACTAGTACATGAAGATCCCATGGAAAGACCCACATGTGAAATTAGTCAGGTTAGTCCTGTTATATTCTGATCCTCATTGTTCCGCTATTAAGGTTTATCAGGTGGCGAATGCACCAACACTCAGTTAACAGATTCTTCATTTTCTCATATAGAATGTTTTAAGCATCTCATAAGTGCAACCAGGGATGGATGGATTAGAACAGGGAGCGCTGGTTTATTATTAGCTAAATTGAGCCAGGTCAATGAACTGTTATTGTTTGCCCCAACATTTTCCAGCCAACCCTTCCCTAATATTCCATTTTATATAGACTGTTCTTTATATAGAGATATAGGGCCAGATCCTAAGCTACGTACGCCAGTGTATTTACGCTAACCGATGACGTCAAATCGGCAATTTGTATTCATTGCGTACCATCAGTACGTAAATGTACGTACCATCAGCGTAAATACGAATCAAGGGGTGGGGGCATCAATACGACACCCGTAAATATGCTTTGGAGGCAGAGGGAGGCATTAAAATTGGACAGTATGTGTCGGGTTAGGCCGTCACGTACGTAAATCCATTACGTACATCAGGTAGGGTTTGGGCAGCGTAAAACAGCCAAAGTACGTACAACCGAGGGGAGATTTAACCCATAGACAAAGGTGTTCCGTGCCTATGGAGGTCTAGAAGTCAGCGTGCAAGAGGAAAATAAACTTCATATGATCGCTGAACCACATGGAGCTCTTAACCCAGCCCAGACCGTAAAATGTACATGTTCTCCCCGCCCATCTTACGGGGATTAGGTGGGGGGAGGGGATGGACCACCTCCTAGTGTACAGAACTAAGTTCCATATGCCTGGAGATCCATATCATAACGTCTGGCATGCGCATGCGCAAATGTTACCATGAGGGTGACTTACGCAAGAGGCCCTATAATACTATATATGAAACTGTATTCACAACTCCGTAATTTTTTGCATACGTGCGTAATTTTGCAATCCTAGCTACTACGCATGCATAGTAACTATTTTACGCTATCTACGTAGCGTTTTGTTACGCAGATAGCATACGTGCGGACTTTAAAGACCGCAATATGCAATCTACGGAACGAAAAAATACTTAGACAGCGTAAAATAGTTACTAGGCATGCGTAGTAGCTAGAATCACAAAATTAGGCTTGTATGTTAAAAATGACGGGGTTGTGAATTGGGCCCTATGTATTTACATATGCACTTAAATGGAATCTTAGCAGTGGCAAGAACATTGTTTGATTGTCTTACCGTGACTGCTTCATATTTATCTTGCTTTACTCATTGTATACTCGCATGATATGTAGTGATTCTGAACATTACACCATTTACTGGTAATGGGCATTATGCACAATGCAGATGCCCTTCCAGCATTGAAGGAATTGAAGAGATACTGACAAAGTAAGGAATCTGAATGCCCAAGTGATAACAGATGCTGTTTTGTGCCATTGGGACCTTGCTGTTAGTATAATGAATGAAGGGCTGAGATCTTTTCACCTCCCCATCTGCAATCACAGAGAAGAGCTTGCAGAATGCAGCTATTTAATATTAACTATAGGCCCTTGAATGGTTGCTGTATGAGAAGCCGCAAGGATCAGTCTGCAATGGAGATAAGCTCTCTTGTAATCAGAGATTAGGCCTCTTGTACTTTGATAACATTTGTATGATAAATAGGTTTGGATGCTGTACTGTGTGTTATTAAGTAATGTCTGGGTGTTTAAATAACTGCTACGTTGCGGCTTTTTTAATGTTCAAAGACTAATTACCCTTTTGCTGAAATGTTCTATAAATGAAAAGGAATTGGCTGTGACATTCAAGAAGAAATTAACCATGTAATTTCAAGGAAATAAATTGTGTATTGTAACGTACCACAAAATGTACTGTATACATCTGCCTCATCGATGAATGGGATCTAATTGTTGTCCAATCTGAAGTCTTTGTTTTCAAAGCCATTTAAAGAATTCTGAATAGTCCATTCCTTCAATTATTGTCCTTCCAGTTGTGTTCTACAGACTTTTATGTATCTCTCTCTCTCCCCCCTCCTCTCTCTCCCTCCCCCTCTCTCTCTTCTTCTCTCCCTCTCTCTCTTTCTCTCTCTGTTATCTACCCCAGTGGTTCCCAAAGTTTCTCAGTTTGAGGCACCCTTAGGGTCTCCATGTATTTTTTTAAGGCACCCCTAAGACAAAAATAGAATAGAATACAATAGGGGCACCCCTAAGACAATAATAGAATAGAATACAATAGGAAATAGAAACATTCCGAGGCACCCCGGTGAGAGCATCGCGGCACCCCAGGGAGCCGTGGCGCACAGTTTGGGAACCACTGATCTACACCAAACAACTTGTGTCTTTGGGCCAGATCCTGAAGAATGGCCGCCAAAGGAATTACATACATGTTGTAACTGTCATGGTAGGAATCTGGACACGTAAGTGTCCAGATTTACTACTGACAGCAGGGAGGGCTTGGGGCGTGCATCCCCGCTGTGCTACCGGCCGCAACGACCTCGGGCGCCTTATGGGTAGGTCTGGATACGGCCTTTTATTACAAAGATTCCACTATAAACTTAAATGACATTGCTATAGCTACCACAATGCAGGCGTCCCCATCTTAGTCTCTGCATAATACTTTTACAGTACCGGTGTTCCTCACACATCTGTCAGAAGTCCAATAGCAATACAGGCTTCCAATATATCTATCTTTCTATAAACTACAAAATGTACTGCAACAAATTTAAATAATATGGTATTTTATCCAAAAATACTCTCTCTAATATCCAGTGATCTGTTTGATCCAGTGATCTTCATCGGGTTTGGAGGATCCATTTTACACCTGTCTGATAGCATATCAGAGCTTTTACAAGCATTCGTGGGCCTTTAACAAGTTTGTTATTTAAAAAAAACATGTATCTATGTAATTCAATAGGAGAGAAAAAAAATTTAACTGCTCACTGTCATTTCAGGTCACATTCCGTAGCAGAACTCTGTGAAATTGGCAATTTAATGTATTTATTAAAATGATGAATGAAAGTTTATGATGAGTTCCTGTGACTACGGCCTGGATTCAGAGTTTGGGAGTAAGGGTAAAACAGGTGCAAGTGTACAGCTCAGCTACACCATTTTGCAAAGGATGGGATGCTAATTAATCTTAAATCTTTAACATGCCGGAAAAATACATTACTTTTGCACACAGAACTCAAATACTGCATAGCTTTATGTATAATCTATGAAACAGAGTTGAGCTAAGAAATTTCACCTCTTAAATATAATTTTGCTTTCACAATTTAATCCTCCCCTTGCAGTTCAAAATGGTATGGCCCAGGTCTACACCTAAAAAAGATGTAAGTGCAGCTCTGAATCCGGGCCTACATGTCCCAGCATGCACTGTCTAGTTAATGACTTAGGACCGGATTCAGATTTAAGAAGCTTTTCTGTGCGTTCCTAATTGATCTGTACGCTAATACAAAATAAGTAAGTTTTGCAAAAGTAACTAATTTCAAAACATTTGTTGTGAAAGTAACCATATCGTTAGCGCACGTATATGTGACGGAAGTGAAACATTGCATTACCACGCCCATTTTTTGCTATTTAGATTCCGAGTGACGCCTACTTATTCATACTCCGTCCGACCTTTTATGTCCGCACAGCTTTTTTGCTGTACGTAATTTACTTAAGCATCATTCCAATTACGCTTCGTAACTCCATGGTCTGCACATGCGCACTAAATAGAAATCACCCCACTTACACATTTTGCGTGCGTAAATTACCAGACGTTCTTAATTCTGAATACGGTCCTTAAAGAGACTGCTGACAGATGCATTTCAGCAAGCACAACTACAGTTAATTGTTGCCAGTTCATGTTGCTACATCCAGTCCTACAACAGGTTAACCAGCAGCAAGTGGCTAGGTGACTTTACTGCTCCCATGGACTTTTTCGTTTCACATCACTGTGTCCTGCTCACCCAACCCCAACACAGAGAAGATGAGCGATTTCCAATCTGCAAAAAGTTTCATTTACAATCCCTGACTAAATTAGTCTTTAAGGGTTAAATGTGAAGGGTTAATAGATCAGTATTATGAAACAAGGGAGTTGTAAAGTGAATAACCGGGTTATAAATTGGATTGGAGACCTGTCTCTCCTTGTTTCCACTCTGCTGAAAATCACACTTTTGTGAAGGACAGAAATCTAATTTCTTAAATTCTGAGAAACAATCGTCCTTCCCTAGAGGAAAGGCAAAATTGAAAAGTGGAAGCCTGGCCTGTTATCTGTGTCATCCATTTTTTTTTGACAGAGCAAATGTTTTAAGGCATTGGTCATCTGAATTATTCAAGTATTCTCCTTCCAAAGCCTGACATCTGTGATGAAGAACTTGCGGGATGTCTGCGGCACAAATATATTTCAATAGAAGTAACTGCAAATCACTGAAATCTATTGTGTCAGAAGCTTTGTTGGTGGAAAAACATGAATGAAGCAGTTCCTCAGAATGGGGCAAGACTGAGTTTCAGTAGGGGACCTTGCAATGCACAATGAAACAATGAATATAGAGCACTATACACCTGCTAGAGCCGCTATACCCCAGTCTCC
>WWET01000749.1:371812-382463 GCA_011038615.1 Limnodynastes dumerilii | reverse complement strand
CAAATTATGGCACATAATTCACAGAATTAATATTTTAATATATTAAGTGACAAAAATAAAATTGCCAAACTTATCATTTTGAAAACGTAAAATAATCCACCAATGGCTGAACTGCACCGTGTGCAGATGGCACTTCTGTCTAAAGACCTTGAGGTGTACGCCCCTCTGCGTTCTGAACTGCTATGACAACATGTGCTTTATAGTGTTCATAGCAGAGTAGATGGCAGCGCATAGCTGCATTGCCGGCCTCCATAGTAAATTTCCATGGGGACTTATCCTTGGTTGGCCCCGGCTGTCTACAGTTTTATCATTCTCAACTCACTAAAGTGACAAAAAATCTGCACCAATTTGTCAAATATTATTTGTTTGATCATAAGGCTAAGAGAAATGAAGTCACTTATAGTTAGACACATATTACCAAGTGGGGCCCCAGATACTAGGGAAGTGCCTACGGGGAGGGTCACATGATGCCATGAATATGGGAAGGAAATGAGGACACAAGGACCAAGTTTAAGGACTTGCTCACCTTGAATGCACAATCCTTCTGTGCAGTTTTCTGACTCCTGGCTGAGCCCTTCACATGGCTTTACCCCGTTAGTTGCTGTGTGTACTGTGCATTCCCTTTCACGCTGGTGTTCACACTCTGGGCTACAGACAGACCACTCGCTCCATTCTGTCCACTTTCCTTCCACTAAAAATCAGAAGATGATATCAAATGAATACACTGTGCTGCTCTGTGTAATTATAAATAATACAATCAATTATATCTAAAATCATGTATTACATTCATTCATTAAAAAGTACTCTGTTTAAAATAGAAACACCATAACTTTCTGTGCAGATGGGCTACAACATCATGGAGACATCGCGATGAAACCCGAAGCGAGGAATCCTCTGAAAAATGACCCCAGTGTTGCCTTTGAAGTACTGTACAAGGCTTAATTTAAAGGGTTAATTTCTCTCCTTAAATGGTTAACGTGGCAAATATCCTCCTGCTCATTTCCTAGCAATGACCTTGTATGAAAGCATGGTGGGTTTGGTAGAACCCCTTTCATGTCTGAGGTCAGGGTATGCTCATTGTTTTATTAAATCTGTGATAACAAAATTCTTACTGACAGCTATGATTTTTTTTTTTTTTACTGCATTGCTTCTGACAAAAACCACATAATGGGTAGAGAAAACCAAGCATTATATTACTGATGACTAAATGGCAGAGAAGTAATTATCATGCAGCGTGAGGGATAAATATCACCTTTGGTGTCTGAACCTGCCAGCAGTAAATAATACTGTAGGTGTTTTTGATAGACAGTGACTGAAGCAATAATGACTAATGCTTCTGTGACTCTGCCTGTGTCTGCCTCAGGTGATTACCATATATTAAGAAATACTCCATGGTAATAACATATTGGCTGGTTGATACTGATTTGGAACAATACCGGCTACATCAGCACCGCCTATCATCTGTGTGTCATTCTCTGTGACCGGGCGGTGTAATGCCCACGTTTTCTCTGTGGCTTGCCAAAAATCTCACTTATTAATATTTCATCGTATGATAGATGAGGACGTGTTTCTTCTGTTAGATGTACGCTAACACATAGCGTCTTTTCATGTGCAGCGCCTCTAAGCCTTTTTTTTTGTTAGCGCCAAATTTAGTCATCTGTGTTGATGGCAAATCTGCATATTTTGATATTTTCATATTGTGATATTTTTATATTTATATTGTGTTTTATTATGTACTATGCTGTCCATCCCTGCCCTGTACTGTACTGTAATTTGTTGTTGTATTTTGTACGGCGTTGCGGACACCTTGTGGTACCATATAAATAAACGGGCAAGGGGATCCAGATTGAGATCTTTGATTGTCCATGAAGCGTGACACAGAGGTGGGAAAGAGAGGAAGCGTTTAAGATAATTAAGGGTAGTTGTTTGGGTGGGAGCGTGTAAATGCAGTGTTATCTCTATGTGCTGTTCTTTTTTGTGCTACAAATGCTACAACCAGGGCACGGAGTCTAACTAGGGCCTGGTGTTCACTAGAACCCCTGATGGTGGTGGTAGTCTGGGCTGCAGGACACCTAGCAGGTTGCAGCCCCTGGAGGCGACACCCAGAGAAGGAAAAGGAAACAAAGGCGAAAGAAGGATGGAGAAAAAGAAGCAGAATAGAAGTAAACAAAAGGGAACAAGAGAGCTAGCAGAGGCTGCCTCTGACGACCTACACAAGGACAAGGACAACAAACAAAACGCACAAGGGCTAGCGCACACTCACACAACAGAGGGAGCACCACAGGGGCACCACACAGTCATAGCAAAAGGAAAGAGGCTAGGCTGGAACAGAGGTAACACTAGGACAAGAAGGCTGGAGAAAACAAGGAGTATGCAGGGTAACAACAGGAGCTGGGGCACTCAGAAATCAAAATAAATACACTAGGCAGGAGCACTAGGCAGGAGCACTAGGCAGGAGCACTAGGCAGGAGCACTAGGCAGGAGCACTAGGCAGGAGCACTAGGCAGGAGCACTAGGCAGGAGCACTAGGCAGGAGCACTAGGCAGGAGCACTAGGCAGGAGCACTAGGCAGGAGCACTAGGCAGGAGCACTAGGCAGGAGCACTAGGCAGGAGCACTAGGCAGGAGCACTAGGCAGGAGCACTAGGCAGGAGCAGGAAACAGACTGGGCTAACCATGAACTATAACCAGCAGAAAGAGACAGTGCTGCTAGAACTTATAAAGGGGCTGCTGGCCAGTGATTGACTGGCAGATCCCCGCCTATGGCTCCGATTGGCTGTGTGACGTATCAGTAAAACAACAGCCAGAAGGTCATAAAAGGCAGAGGGAGGAAGGGCACGCCCACTATTAGTAGCAGATGTTAGTAACAGCATGTGCAGGCCATGCATGGCCTGCAGGGAATGCTCTCTACAGAGGAAATAGCAAGAGCCAGTTGCATAAAAGGTAAAAACTTACATGTCGCCATGATTAGCATGGCGACGTAACAATTTGCTGTTCCCTTTTTTATTTCTCTCTCTTTGTATATGTTGAAGGTGGAGCACTTAAATGAAGAAGGGCGAGTTCAGTGATGTCATTGTGGGGGAGGGGGTTGGTTTTCATGTGGTAGTCGGCTAGGGGGCAGGTTATTACGTTGGGGCGCTAGGCCTCTTTATGGGATTTCTAGGGACTAGGGCTGGAGCTGTTTTACCGTGCTTACTTCCACTCATATCCAATCCAATTTAGTTTTAATAAATAAATAAATAATGATTTATATATTTTTCTTTGTTTATTTTTGTTAAGTGGGTATTTTATTTGCTTGTCTAGTGGAATTTTAACTGGACCGGATGCAGACATTTGAAAAGGGGGGCTTTTTTTGATTGCCTGCTTTTCACGAAAGCGCATGTGCAAGTACCAATAAGAATAAGAAATCGGAATAAGAATAAGAAACCAACAATGTAACAAGCTGGACCAGGTGTGCTCACTGCTCAGGGGAATTGGTGACTACCAGCACGACCTTCATATTCTGCTAATGTTTCCTCATTTTCTAAAGGTGTAGGACATTGCAGAGAGGACAATGATTATCTGTATTGTGTTTTGAATATACAGGAAAGTCACCTCTTTGTTATATGGGTAATTGGTGTTAGATGATTGACTATTCTTAGAGCACATATTAATCACTGAAGCGTAATTGTGACTCAAGGCCTTTCCGTCAGATACATATAAACAACATACATGGAAATAACATCACTATGATAAAACATGCATGTCAGATTCTGAATTCATTACTTACACCACAGAACAGGACACATAGCGCAGCATTGCAGAAGTCACAGGTCAGACTTACCAGGGCACTGTACTGTGCAGCTGATTTTCTGCATGGAGGAGCCTACACAGAAGGTCCCACCATTTAGTGGCGTTGGATTGGTGCAGGTCCTGGACCGTTTCTGTACCCCACGACCACAGTTCACGCTACATGCCGACCACTCTAACCAGGAAGACCATCCTCCGTTCACTGTGCATGAGAAAAGAAAGACATACAGCATGTATTATGCACCTCAGAAATCCCAGTAACACAGGCACTCATTACATATACACTGGTCATCCATTATTTTAGGCTAAAATAATATTCAACAGAAAAGAACCAATGAATTTGTAAGCATGTAATGACATTGCGGTTACTGACGTGACACAGTGATGCTATAGAATTAATATAGATTTAGGGCCCTATTCACAGATCTGTTTTTTAAAAGTACGCAATTATACGCACGCACGTAGCAAGGCCACACCCACCAACACCCATGACACTCCCCTCTCCCGGCCGTGCAATCATAGACTTACGCCTCCATAGAGCACCTCTAACTTTACAAGTGTACTTACGTGTGTATATGTATGCCGTACGTGCGATTCTATGTATCTGCGCCCTCAAAGAATCATTAAAATGCCTCCCCCCCACCCTTTTTCACGTAACTTTTCAGGTATGTATTTCAACCCCGCCCATCCGCACGTATGTCCCCAAGTGCGATTCACATGTCCATGTCTAAAGCACTTACGTGTATATATTCTACATTACTTACGTAAATAAAGTTACCACACATGCGCAGTTAAACCGTACCGTATAAATACGCACGCAACTTTACGTGAAAACGGATGTGAATATGGCCCTTAGCCTATAAGAAGGCAACTGTGCAACTACGAGCTTAGTCTAGTCTGAGGCGTAAAAAAGAACACAAGCTACATTTAGTAACACCCTACACAAATAATAGGAGGTTAAAGTCTGATCCAAACACAAATGCCATTGCAGCTGTGGACTGGTACACAAGTACTAGCACCAGACAGATAAGAGTCAAGTACAATACAGATACATCCCCTTTCCTAGCAATCTAATCACAAGCACAGGCTATGTCACAGTGGTGTACAAGGTAAATGGTGGTTATGCTTTGTGTTAGCGCTTGATAGACAATGCAAAAGTACAAGGTATATATCAGGATTATAAAATTAGAAGGGCCACCGCCAGATATTTTGGGACCCGGGGTACATCTTCTGCGCCCGCCCCCTACAGGACTTAATCCGTGATGTCACATGAAGCCGGGTTGTCGCGGAACTGTATTACCAGCGGGCCCAGCATTGTATAGCTTAAAACAATAAGTATCGGTGGTAAGATACCGCCGATACCTGCTTCTATAGAGCCCATGGTAGGTATCTGCAGGCCCCATCAGCTCCGGTGCCCGGGACAGTAGTCCCGGCTATCCCCCCCTGATGCGGCCCTGAAAATTAGTATCAATATAAATCTAAGTAACAAAAAATGATTGTACTTCAGTTAAATGCGCAATGCAGACACAATGGGGTAGATCCAGAACTACGTCCGTCTTCCATAGACGGACGTAATTCAATAAACAGTAGCTACTGCGCATGCATAGCAGCTATTGTACGTAATCTGCGTATCGTTTCGATACGTAGATTGCGTATATGCGGATTTTTAGACCGCATATACGCAATCTATATAGCGAAATGATACGCAGATTACGTACAATAGCTACTACGCATGCGCAGTAGCTACTGTTTATTGAATTACGTCCGTCTAGTTTTGCCACAATATACTTGTCATCAGGTATATGTTCCATCGGGTCCTGTGTGTAGACAGCATTTTCCTGTTTAAGCATTTACCATGGAATTATTCAGAATGTCCTCTAATAACTAAGGGCACAGCATGGGGTAGGGAACTTTTCTTTTGTGTGGATTTGGCACCAGTTACTCTTCCATAAGACTACGTTAAGTGTCCCATGCGGATCAGTGGTCCATATGACAGGTAATGGGCTGCCCTTTCGGACGGATCTTCTAGCTTATGGAACTAATTTCTATATGCCTGGAGATCCGCATCGTAACATCTGACAGAGACATAACTTACGTCTGAATCTGTCCCTAAGGATCGTTTACAGACCTCTGCAAATGGGCATTTTTGGATCACAGGGATAGGAAAATGGTTGCATTTTGCACATGCCCAGGATCCGCACCCCTCCAGAGGCAGAGATCAATACTGGGTGTGCTTCGGAAGGTTGGGCAGGCTTGGGGCCAGATTTACTAAGCTGCAGGTTTGGAAAAGTAAAGATGTTGCCCATAGTAACCGATCAGATTCTCGCTCTCACTTTCCTATTACATGCTAGAGAATGTCAGCTAGAATCTGATTGGTTGCTATGGGCAACATCTCCACTTTTCCAAACCCGCAGCTTAGTAAATCTGGCCCCACTGGTCAGAATGCAGAGGGCTTATATACCTAGTGGGAGGTGGAAGTATCAAGATAGGGATTTTCTAGCGGAACTCCTTTCCTTCCCTCATCCACAAAGAAGTCTGGTTACGGCGGGATCCAGCATCTTGCAAACCGATCCTTAGGGCCGTGAAACTGATAACTGTAAGTCTGGATCCAGTCCTAAGAGTTTCTAATGGTGGACACATGTAACCAGTAAAATGCTGTTCTGTACTACTCCAGCCCATGCAATTATTTCCACAGCAGGCTCTAGAAAGGATTTATTCCAGGGCAGTGTTCTGGAGAAATACGCTCGTTTCATGTCTTTTACACCTCAAAGAGTGATTGCAATTCTCTCACTTCCCAATCTGCTTGACAGCTCTTTTCCACACATCCCTTCCACATCATCATATCCTGACATTTCTCTCACAAGAAACACAGATTCCAGCCACAATCAATAGCTACAGCCAATGAACTTTTCATTTGGCCCTTCATGGCTGCAAGATTACACACACGGAGAACTCACTGACAGTGGTGACCTGTCGGGAATTCCAAGGTTAGCGGCTCAATGCAATTCACACGCTGCAGGAAACTCTATGAACACACTGGCAGAAGTATTGTACATGTCTAAAGAAAGAAGCATTCTAGCATCACGATATTCAGACAGTATAAAGGGATTCCTAGAATGTACGTTATTTTGATCTCCTAGTTGTGTACAAATTATTGACACTAAATTCTTTGATTTATGATGGTTGCAATCATTTTAGAAATCTACCTTCTAAGCATTCGATTGTCCAGACAGACTTGATTGTTTTCATTGCCTTGGATACAAAATCACATCTGCTGAAAATAGTTACAGACCTTATCTGATGTGTTGTCATATCTGATACACTGTGCTTGCTTTGTGCAGGCAGTCTCTGTAATTTGTTTACTATGGGGTCTATTTAGTAAAATCTGTGGTATTGCAACTGATTACTGACTGATTGACAGGACAATTGTATAGTGTGTACCCCGCATTATAATCATATATATTATAGGAAGATTGAGAATAATCCCTTAATTGCATTATCCTATACTGAATACTGATGATGATTAAAATAGATTGTTAATTGTCCCTTGTCATATCGGTGACCTATAATTCAGTTGTTGTTATTATGATTTTTATGATTATTATGATGATGATGATTAATAATAATATTTTTAATTAATAAGTCTGAAGTAATGTCTGGATACATCTGGATACGCCATGGTTGCCTACTTTTGCAAATGAATATCAGGGAGATTGTGAGACCACTATCAAGGTGCTGCACCAAAGGGGTGTGTCCTGTAGTACCAAAGAGGTGTGTCCTGTGAATAGCTCCACCCATATCCATGTATCCCATGTATCTAGCACTGCCAGGAAAACTATTTTACAATAAATGGCAGTATCAGTATTTATTGATTATTAAATTGTCAGTGAATACTTTCAGTACTATCTTTATAAAAAAAGATGAAAGTGACACTGCAGCTAAGTCTTTCATTACATCTTGGCCTCCATGAAATTGTCCATCTCCATAGACCTCAATGGATGAAATTAGAATCAGGGAGCTTACCAAACACTTCAGGGAGTCAGGGACATCACCCAGTCTTCAGGGAGTCTCCCTGATATGCAGGGAGAGTTGGCAACTATGGGATACGCCCTCAACCATATCCAGACTTCCAAGCTGTCCCCTTGTTACTTGAAAACAGTCAGATATTGCAGACCCTATAACATGACCCACTCCATTAGGTACAAAATACTCTGCTCCTCAGCTTCCAACTGTCAGTTACTATGGTAACCACCTTATTAAACCAAAAACTGTGTTTCAAACATCAGTTTATCAATTAAATCAAAGTGAGTGACAGTTGGAAATGAAGAAGTAGAGTAGAATGGGGGTAGATCCAGAACTCCGCTTGCAATCCATTTACTAGCGTAGCGTATTTACACAAGTGTACTTTCTATACACTCCCCTTGCATGTACGTACTTTGACCGCTTTACGCTTTCTAAACTCTACCTTAACTTTTGGCAGCATAACCGCTCATGTCCGCACACGTGCGTATAGGCAGCGCGTAGTTACGCCGCTAAGCACGCCCATACTGTACGATTTAAATGCAAACCCCCGCCTACATTGCGTCATTTAAGTGTACTTTCGGCTAAGGTAAAATTGGCACCCCCGTCGAACGATTTTACGCTACTGATACATGAAAGGCCCTTACGCTCAGTGTTACGTTACGTAGCGCATCATCTATCGTGCACGTGCTGAGTACATACCAAATCGCCTTTTTACGTCTCCGCCAGGCGTAAATACACACGGAAACGTTGTTCTGGATCTGCCCCAATGTTCCTAATGGAAAGGGTCATGTTGGATGGAGTGATATTGTCAGATGAGGACGTGGCCTTTCTTCACCTGTACGACATTGGCATTGGTTTCCAACTGCAAATAGAGCTCCAAGCACTCTGGATGTGGTCCAGTGTTGTTGTTGTAGTGGCTGTTATAGAATAACCCATAATATGCACCCAATTTGACCTAATTACAGCTAATTACTAATAGACTGCTCTGGGTTACTATGCATTTATTGGGTTATTTAATAGCCTGATTGTGCTTGCGGACATTGCACAGCCAGGAGATCACATGTTGTAGGATTATGCTATATCTCATGCAGCTTTGCTCCAGGCAGACCCGTGTAAGACAACACCTGAAGACACAAGGCACAGAGCATGAAAGCCAAGGTGACAGAATCATTTATTCAATTGCTGTGTAACTTTTACTATATGCACCCCAGGGTATTGGTTACAGAAATATACAACTGCAGCCAAATAGCTTACTTAAGCTAAACAAACCAAAAAATATGTATAATAATAATATATTTATATTATTCTTTGCTTATAATTAGTAGTTGCTTCAGGAATTGCTGCCAGGTATTGCTGAATTACCTATTTCTATAAGTGACAACAGGATGGAAATGCGGATCCTGGTGTTTGATGCTAAGTAACTGAATCAGATGATGATTGGCAGCTTCTCTTTAAATATAGGGCCAGCAGAGATGTAAATGTGAAGAATGACGCACACATGATTCAAACACCTCAGGACCACACTGTGTGATGCAAGCACAAAGAAAGACACAGACACCACAGGTCAGCTCTGCATGCTACAGGCTCATAGAGTGATGCACACACCACAGGTCACCTCTGCATGCTACAGGTGCATAGAGTGATGCACACACCACAGGTCAGCTCTGCATGCTACAGAGTACCCTCCAACATGACCCCCTCCATTCGGTACATAATACTCTGCTCCTGCTCTTCCTTCCTAATCTCTAATTGCAGTCACCTGTGTTATACAAGTTATTTGAATAGAAAGGTGTGTAACACAGGTGACTGCAATCAGTGATTAGGAAGGAAAAGCAGGAGCAGATTATTATGTACCGAATGGAGGGGGTCATGTTGGAGGGTCTACTACAGAGCATAGAGTGATGCACACACCACAGGTCAGCTCTGCATGCTTCAGGTGCATAGAGTGATGCACACACCACAGGTCAGCTCTGCATGCTACAGATGCATAGAGTGATGCACACACCACAGGTCAGCTCTGCGTGCTGCAGGCACACAGCATAACACAGATGCACCAAGATGGCTCTGCATGCTGCAGGCACATAGAGATGCAGGCTCCCCAGGAACGCTCTGCACACTGCTGACTCACACTGTAGCTGCAGAAAGGTGAGAGGGTAGTGTATGCAAATGCCGTAGTCCCTTAAGGCTCTGCACAGTGGGATACAATGTAAATAATATTGATCATATGGAATTGTGGTTCATGTATTTTTGGAACTCTTCGCCACATGCTGGTTTCTATTACAGGCAAGCTTCATGCATAACATTCTGGTAATTGTAGTAATTAATAGAATAACAGTATTTCACTTCTTGTGCCATAGCTAATTCTCTCCCAGCTAGTCCCAGCAGTTCACTCACTGTCTGTTCCAAAAAAATGTTCAAAAAACACATTGACTCCATTACTGGATCACGTAGTTTCACTGAACAATCCAATCGCACAAGATGTCAGGGATGTAGTTCCAATTATGTCCTTGGTGATCAAAGCGTTGTTTGTAATTTCCATTCACTACATATAGTGATACAATTTCACCCCGCCCCCTGTCTATCAACAATACTATTCATAGTGCTCCTGGGCTGTGGGGTGGGGCACGATGATGCAAATCACATCAAGTCCCACCCTATCCCAAAGAATGACATTGGGGTAGATCCAGAACTACGTTTATTCGCGTAGCGTATTTTTGTGCGCGTAAATTTGTTACACTCCCCTCGGCACACCCCTTGAACGTACGTGTCAAGATAAGATACGCTTTCCAAACCCTACCTTAACTTTTTCCAACGTAACCGCAGTCATACGCACACGTACG
>WWET01000749.1:355417-371734 GCA_011038615.1 Limnodynastes dumerilii | reverse complement strand
TTTAAATACAACCCCCCGCCTACTTCACGTATTTCAGACGTATTTTGGACGCACGTAAAAGTGGCACGCCCACACAAGTATTTACGTGACACATACATGAATGGCCCATACGATCACAATTACGCTACGCTATTGAGCGTATTTTCTATGGTGCGCATACGCAGTACGTACAAAAACGCGATTTTACGTGTCCAACACGCGTAAATTCGCTCCGAAGCGTTGTTCTGGATCAGGCCTATTACTGGTAAGCAGGGGCAGGACTTGAGGCCATAATTTTCATAAACACATGGCCTCAAACGCATTGCGAGATATTTGCCCGCTCTCCCGGGATACCAGGAGAAATGCCCTAATTTAGGGAGTGTCCCAGATATTCTGGGAGAGTTAGCAGCCTTGCATTAACCTTTTCTCCCTCTGTGCTTGCGTTTGCATTCATTATGTTGAATGGAGTTAAGCCCCTGACTATGTTAAGCTGTTGTTGTAGAGAACCATTGGGTGAAGGGATTGACATGTATTAACATGTTCTTTTCTTTGCAGACATATGCAGGGAAAGCACATCGGTCAGTGGCTGGATATGCTGGTAGATTGCAGGTTGCTCTTCTTCAAAATGTGATCTGAGATGAAATGTTCACGTGTGTTTGTATCACACCTTTACAAGGGGGACTGCAACTGGACCAAGGAGAGAGGACCTCTGTAACTGGTGGCCCCCTAATGGGTTACTTGGTATTGGCTAGCAATCGTAGACACTTGTGCCACCCCAGCCACCATCTATGTTATATCATATTTGATACAAGCTGTGCTGGATATTACTAAACAAAGGGCCGGATTCAGATCCCCACACGCTTTCCGTACAGGTGGGGATCTGTAATTACCCCTCTGTTGTGCTGAGATATGGCACTTACGTGTCCATAACCCAACCTTAAGTTTACCTTATGTAACTGCGTCTGCGCAGATCTGTTTAACACTACCCTGTATGCCTTATTAGCATGGCAAACTCCGCCTCCGTTGCAAAGTTTTGCCATGCGGAAGGCAAACTCCACCCCGTATCTTCATGAGGACGGAACAGATGCATGCATGCTCATATGTTACAAGCAACTGGACTTACGCAAGAAGCTTGCACAGGTCCCCTTGCGGTCTAACCTGTGAATCCAGCCCATAGAGACCTATTCTGTGGTTATCTACTTATTTACATAACTTACCCACTGCATTATAGAAAATAACCTGTTTTCTACATAGTGATCACATTCCCCACCCCAAGACTAATATGTTTCAATCACAATAAAACTGCATAAACACTCAATGCAATAATGGCGGCAGTTCTATATAACCGTCACACTCACCGTAAACAACCACGGTGGCCGAGGTGCTTCGCCGTTTAGCCACAATATTGGACGCCATGCATGTGTAGTTTCCAGAGTCTGATAGCCGGGCGTGACGTATGATTAGGTTGTGATCCGCCCTTGTGTCGATGTTTTCATCCTGCAGTGCGTCAATTGGTTCTTCATTTTTAAGCCATTCAACCTGAAATTGTATAAATGAGATAAACTATGAAATCACCGCACTAACAATTAAGTCTGCTTAATAACTGGCTATAATTACTTCACCTTCATATTGCTAAGATAGCTTTTATGCAGAAGCTTTAGATTATTTTACAAAATGAACAATGTATATATATTATATTATTATGTATTTGAAATACACTGAATATACTTGATGCATTTGGTGTAACATCTGCAAACAATGTGCTCTGCCTTCTTACAGTATATAAAAGTAATCAAGTGTGGTCTGTATACAGTATATATTTATTATTACAGTCACCCACTGTGGAATTAAGTCAAGCAGCAGCATGCAATCCCACTCAATCCCCAATATTTCAGATCAGAGAATACAAAGTCCAGTATGATCTTAGATTTCTTATAGCTCTTTTTATTTTTAATATACTTTTATTTCACCCCTTTGATATAATAATGGAGCTTAAACAAATAATAAAAACTATGGACCGGATCCTGACCTAAAAACGTCAGGTCACTTACGCACGCAAGGTGTATAAGTGCCCTAACTTCACTGGAGGGCGCATGTGCCCTCCCGATGTTACCCTAGGGTTACTGTAGTAACCCTAGCGTATATACAATCGGACTTGAGCCCATTTCAGAGGATATGGGCTGTGCTTGCCCTTAGCGGGCAGGGGGAAGCATGCAAGGTGTACAGTGAGGGAGGGGGCTCCCACACTGCTGTGGATCAGTGGTTGTACGGACCGCTGATCCCCACGATAAAGTTAATGCAGGCTTATGGCAGCGTAGAGAGAGGGTAGTGACAGGGTAGCGTGCACAACCCTCTCACTCGCGGTCGTACAGACCCCCGCACATACGGACCCCCAAACGTGCAGGGGTCTGGATCCGGTCCTATATTTTATTATATTTTAATTGTTTATTAGAGCTTTCTTCAGTCATATTACAGGGCCACAAACAGAAATTTTGGGGCCCGGGACACATCCGCGGACCTGCATTAACAGAGGGATGATGCGCAAAGAATGCCTTCCCTGTGCATTGGGCCGCTAATGTGCAGATCTCAGCAGCAAGTATCAGTGGTAGCATACTGCATATACCAACAGCTACAGAGCTAAGGTAAGTATCAGCGGGCCCCATCTGTCTCCGAGCCCGAGACATTAGTCTGCATATGTAGGTCCATCTATAGCTTCTCATGTTTCCTCTTGTTACATACTGTATGCCATTCAGACCTTCCCCCTAAATATTTAATTAAAGATGCCCTCATCTTAAACCATTTTGCATACCAGCAGACAATGGGTTTCTGGTCTACTTGATAGAGAAATACTTCATAAATATTCTCCATTCAACAGATTTACAAAAATTTCCAGAAAGCTCAAACAACATCTGTAGCAACCAATCAGACTCTAGTTAGACCCCTTTTACACCCAAATCCATGGTCATACATGGGATAATAAACATGGCTTATAGCCGTGTTGCATCTTTTCACACCACAGCTACAACCCGGGTAAATCCTGGGTTGTAGCCTTTCACACTGTACCCGTGTCTGCAGAGGCAGACAGTGCTCTCCATCCCCCAATTTACATACTTTTGAATAACCCGGCTTCCCCCTTTCACACCACAGCATGTCTTGGGCCCCCGGGAATAACCCTGGTATAATCCAGGGTCACGGACCCAGGATTCCAGACCCAGGTTGACCCATTAACACCGACACATGACCAGGGTTATTCCCGGGTCCATAGCTTGGTGTGAATGAGGTATAAGCAGTATTTTTGCCATGGCAAATATCGCCTTTTAATACAGTAGCTTTAGAAAACCAACCTCAAGGTGTTTGATTATGCCCGAGCACTTTCATTTGCATAGAGAGTTACTGACCGGAGTCACCTATGGTAATAAATGTAAATAAAGCAAAACTTCAAATGAAGGTGCCATTTACAATGGCTAGTGAAAGCAAGGTCAGGCTTTGTGCAGCTCTATGTTTTGGGGGTGTTTTTCTTGACTGTGTACTACATTGTTTTATGGTCCATTTTATAGGAATGAAAGTGTAATAGCCAAATTTTATAGCCACCATCAATGTTAACAATCCCTATAAAACACTGACCTAGGTTTCATTATGTACAATAGCAGCATCCACAAAGTATAAGCTTTATAAGAGTCAGAAAAACTGTTGCAGGTCTGTCCAACCTGTGGCTCTCCAGGTGTTATGAAACTACGATTCCCAGTATGCTTTGTCAGGTATCAACTATGCCTTTGCAGTTGAAGCAGGCTGGAACTCGTAGTTTCACAACACCTGGAGAGCCGCAGGTTGGCTAGACCTGAACTATTGTATGTTGGAATACTGTATACTCAGACCCTCCAACATGACCCATTCCATTAGGTACAATTTTATCCACTCCTGAGCTTCCAACTGTCACTCACCAGGTTTAAATGCATGATTAACTGATATTTAAAAAACACTTTGCCTCTTCAAAAAAGGTGGTTACCATCAGAGGCGTTTTAAGAAGTAAGGGGGCCCGTGTGCAGGATTTGCACAGGGGCCCCCCACCCCTCTTACCTGAGCCAGGACTGTCTAAATGCGCTGGCCGAAAAGGGGGCAGGGCTTAACAACGCTGTAAGTCCCGCCCCCCTTTTCGCCCCGCAAATCCGGACAGTCCCACCGCAGGGGAAGGGGGACTAATTTGGCATCTATATCTTCCCTCCGCAAGATATTAGAGGTAAAAAATAGATGCTGAATGGTCCCCCTTCCCCTGTCAACCCAGGGTGCAGGATGCATGGCACAGGGCCCCCTGTTCTGAGGGGCCCGTGTGCACTGCACACCCTGCACCTATTATAGATACGCCTATGGTTACCATAGTAACTGACAGTTGAAACATGAGGAGCAGAGTATTTTGTACCTAATGGAATGGGTCATGTTAAAGGGTATGTATACTCTATTATAGGAAAAGTTATTCTTATAATGGTGGCATTTTCATGCCCAACCCTATTATTTACTCAGGTTAACATTTATACGGTTCAACCCAAGGAGTTATAAACACTAATGCTTAAAAAAACCTCATTTGTAGTTTTCCTAAAGTCAGGGGTGAGAGAAAAGCCATCACTCCATTTGGGCAGCATAGTCTTTAAATTGACACTTTGAAGGCAGAAGCTTCCTGAAGCATAACCATAACTGACAGCTCTGCATCCCATGACGTTGTATTGTGGCTGAAGCCTCATTGCCTTGGCCATTATAGTAGTCAAGTCATTAAATGCAATGGGTCAATTCATAAGACTACAGGAAAGGGAGATATTACATTTGCACACCCATCTTTGGTGAAATCTTCCAGACATATTAATGGGAAAATATCAATATAACTAATTTGCTAATGTAATCTATATTAGACATAATGGTTATAGTACACACTTTAAAAATGTGGAATATACAGAGGAAACCAATGTTATGCCAACAGCGATGTATCTTATCTTGTACTATATTACTGTAATTACACACAGCAATGCTATTAATTTTTAGAGATCACGAACAGAGATTAGCTTGCATAGCACTTTGGGATAAAATTGGCTACATCCATATGTTTAATGAAATAGTTATTAGATTAGAGAAAATCATAAAACTTTCCATATGATGCAGAAGATGATATAATAATGGTGTGAAAGGAAAACTGCCCCAAGGCTGGGCAGAAAATGACACCTTGAAGAGGGGGGAGGAAAGAGGTAGAGGCAGACATGGAGGGCTGGAGGCTTTAAGAAGAAAGGAGAGTAGGAGAGTAATGCTGAAACGTGACAGGCTCAGGCACCTAAGCAAGGAGGTGAGGCCTGAGTCTTGATTGGCAGGACTGGATGGAGCCATGCGTTATTAGGGGCGGGGATGAGCAGGCCTGTCTGCATGAAGGAACAGCGCTCGGCACCACATGTATCTGCATTGTTATGGTGATCTTAAGAGTGATATGTACAGGTGATTTGTATTGTTATGGTGATCTTAGAGTGATATGTACAGGTGATTTGTATTGTTATGGTGATGTTAGAGTGATATGTGCAGGTGATTTGTATTGTTATGGTGATGTTAGAGTGATATGTACAGGTGATTTGCATTGTTATGGTGATTTTAGAGTGATATGTACAGGTGATTTGCATTGTTATGGTGATTTTAGAGTGATATGTACAGGTGATTTGCATTGTTATGGTGATTTTAGAGTGATATGTACAGGTGATTTGCATTGTTATGGTGATTTTAGAGTGATATGTACAGGTGATTTGCATTGTTATGGTGATTTTAGAGTGATATGTACAGGTGATTTGCATTGTTATGGTGATTTTAGAGTGATATGTACAGGTGATTTGTATTGTTATGGTGATTTTAGAGTGATATGTACAGGTGATTTGTATTGTTATGGTGATGTTAGAGTGATATATACAGGTGATTTGCATTGTTATGGTGATGTTAGAGTGATATGTACAGGTGATTTGTATTGTTATGGTGATTTTAGAGTTATATGTACAGGTGATTTGTATTGTTATGGTGATTTTAGAGTGATATGTACAGGTGATTTGTATTGTTATGGTGATTCTAGAGTGATATGTACAGGTGATTTGTATTGTTATGGTGATGTTAGAGTGATATATACAGGTGATTTGCATTGTTATGATGATTTTAGAGTGATATGTACAGGTGATTTGCATTGTTATGGTGATGTTAGAGTGATATGTGCAGGTGATTTGTATTGTTATGGTGATGTTAGAGTGATATGTACAGGTGATTTGCATTGTTTATCTTAGAGCAATATATGTCCAGGTGATTAGACAGCAGTACAGGTGACATGTCAGTAATGGGTATACATAATCTGCCAGTTATCTGCACAGGTTCTCAGACTGTCAATGATCTGATAAAAATACTGTCGGGGTCACATTCAGTGATCTCCCCCATATCCTTTATGACACACTGGAATCATCTCTGATGCACATTGGTTTTATTATTACACAGTGAATGCATTACTGGATCCGCACATTAAGCAGCGCAGGTCTCACTTTCAGGAGATGCTTTTAGAAACTAGAAGCCGAAAAATCAGCAGAGCAGAATTGTATAAACATCACACCGACGTTTCATACTGCAACAATATTATCATTTCCCCTCGTGTAAAATAAAATGTTTAGGTTTTTCTCCTAAAATGCTGCTCGGTTTATCCTCTTTGGTGGCTTAAATTAATGACGAGAGTGAGAGAACGTTCAAACTATTACGTTTTATGACATGTTTGTGTTTGAAACTTTATTGTTTTGTATTGAGCCTGATAATGCACTAGAAAGTTCTTATTAAAATAATAAAACGAGACCCGGTCTGTACAGCCGTGATGCACTTTACTAGTTTTTCTGCAGAGTGCGGTGCGCCCCTACAAATAGGTTATTTATTTCCGTATTCCGTTTTTGTGTGTACATAAATATACCTTATCCATAAATATCAGGAATCTCCCACGCTCAGCCCACTACTTCTGGCCTTTATTTATTCCATAAACCAGGCACACCAGGAGCATGTCTACTCCATTAATATCAGGGAACTCCCCCCTCCAACTCTCTGCTTGATATCTTTATCCACTTACTGCAGTAACAGAAATGTATTATATTTTATAAATAATCTCCATTCCCAAAGACCATTAACATACTGAAATAAATGTACATTGATGTTAATTGGATGTTTAACCCATTCCTGTGCAACTCATATCCACATATGTCTATGTTGGGTAGTATCTGCCCATTCTTTATTTATTTCAAGGTTGATGACTCTCCTGAAATATTCGGGAGACTCACGAAATTTGGGCTGTTCTCCCGGAATCAATGAGAGAGCAGGCAAATCTCCCACAACTGCCGTCCCCTGACTATCATTACAACAATCCCTACTAGTACTAGTGTTACTAGGGAATGGGTGGGACTTAATGACATAATTTTCATCATCAAGCACTGCCCACCCACCCACCCCTGAGGAACTCTATGAATAGCAATGATGATAGACAAGGGGCAGAGCTTCAGGACATGATTTGCATAAATCACACAACTAAGCCCCACCCCCTTAATAGAGCAGATTCACAGATCAGAATAAGTTAGGTGCAGCTTTATCTGCACCTAACGAATCTGATCCTTAGGGCTTCCTCAAGTAACTGTGCGTATTTTCCTTCTTAAGAAGGAAAATACACACAGAGATCCTTCCCCTACACCCTCCCCGGCTAATTTAAATCCCTCCCCCTACCCACTCTTCTTAAAAAGGAACAGAGGCTGCCGGGGCATGCCTCTTCTTCCTTCTTAAATTTCTAATTGTGGTCTATAAAGACCACACTTACTCAATCTACGTACCTAAATGATACATAGATTGCGTAAATGACCTAATAAGCTTGCGTAGTAAGTTATTTCTTAAAAGACCATTCTTAAGAAGCTGCAGCTTCTTAAGCTTGAATACGGTCCAATGTTCTTAACGTTTAGCTTCACTTTGCAGTGCTCCTGAATGGTCACGTGACCCATGTTTGAGAGGTATTGTATTGTATACAGTGCTGTAACACAGCTCAGATAAGGAGGTAACAGCTTGTGAGCAACCACCTTACATGCCTGATGACAGAAGACTGCACAGAATTTGTTTGCAGTATCAGTCATCATAGAGAGGATAGGTGCTAGACAAATTCTGAATAATTCAAAGGAAACATCAGTATTATAGCTTTAATCATACAGAATGTAGTGTTATCTATTCAACTCCAAATTTACTAGATATCTCATGTGTAAAAAAAAAATGAGCACTTTGCAGAAAGGACTGTGTAGAAATGAACCAAGTCTGAGTCCGTACTTGGGCTAGAGACAAGTCGTTCTGCAAACACATAGAGACTGGACATTGTAATGGGCTAATGTCTCCTAGCACAGGATAAAAGTCTGGTAACTAGCTTGTAAGTCTACAGTTTCTTCCCGGCTCATAATCTCTGACTCCAAATTAATGCTGTATAAATAATTTATAAGATATTGACCCTTGCATTGCTGAGAGATGAAACAGCTCATTTAGATGGCAAGAAATGCATTAGTCACTTCTCTCCTTTTTTTATTTAAAAGCTTTATAGCACCCTATAACGTTTGATTTGTGACAACTTAATATTAGCTTAATATTCTGCAGGCATAAAGCTAATGTTCCACGTTTCATTCTGTCGCATAGAGATAAAGTGTAAAGACTTAGAAGTGAATGGAACGTGTATAAAGGAATGGGTCACCCAGCAGACAGGACGAGACATTAACGCCATTATCAGGGCGAGCAACCAATGTCATTTCTGTCACAGCTGACGTATGGAGGCATCTCATTAGCTTTCTCTATTTTTTTCTATGTAGTCGAGTCAATGATCAAGATAAACAATAAAACAGCATTGCCTGGTACAGCACTGGTAACACAGAGGGCACGATCCAATCAGGTGCAATGTCGGGGAAAAACTTGCATTGCGCTTTATCCCGTTCTCTATGGTACCTAAAATTCAGCGATTTTTATGCATACTTCTATAGGGTGTGCATAAAAATCTCCCCCAAAAAATTTGCGCTATTAGCTTTGCACCGCAAATAACGCCAGTGCGAAGATTATTGAATTGGGCCCAGAGGATTTTAGATCACTATAATTTGGGGGTACAGAAAGAGGGACAAAGTCAATGAGTAACATAAAGGAGAAATATTTTAGAGACAATCTATATAAATCTATTATTTATTCCTAATGAAATGTGTTTTTACGATGGCTGCCCTCTATCTCTGTGCCAGCATTTAAAACCTCACCGTAGATAAGAGAATGGGATTGACATTAAGTGAAATGCACATATCCTGATATTATATACCTAGGTAAATAGATTAATATACTTGTGGCCCTTGATTTGGTTGACAGCTATCAGAACTGATTACATGAATTGTATTATATAATGAAAAATACACAGAAGTTGCTTCATCGGTACAAAGGTCTTCATTTCGAAAGACCATCGTACTACAGCTGAATGCCGACTTTGCAACTCCTGGAGTCGCGAAGAGTCATCCATGAAAAGGTAAATGTTTAACCTAACCCTACCCTTAACCATTTCCTAACCCAAACCCTTCCTTTACCTCAGCCGAACCCTAACCTTCCCTTTCTTCAGTTCTAACCATTACCCTCCATGCTTCGCAGCCTAATCCTAACCAACCATGGCCTGCAACCTAACCCTACATGCCTCACAGCCGTAACCCTAAGCTTTTACCTGCAGCAGCCTAACACTAATCTACCCACCGTAACTGAAATAGATTTCCATTTCCAATAGCAAATTCTATTTTCAAAACTTGCCATTCAGCTGGCGGCTGTATCATGTTCAAAATACAGCCACTTGGACCAGCAGCTGCATCCCAATATAAAATGTTATGAGTGTTTTTTTTGTTGTTGTTTTTTTTTTAGCAAATACAGTACCGTCACTGCTTCAGTGCCCCAGTCATGTGATCATTTAGTTCAGGACCTCGCTTTATTATGGGTCCACAATGGTGCATAAAAAGGACTTGTGGTACTTCAGTGCTGCATACAGCTAACGGAGCAAGACTGTGGGGGCAAATAAGCACTGGGTACTAGGGTGGGGTGATTGTCTCATCTTATTCATTTAGGTGAGTGCCAGTTTTCTTTTTTTCATACAAATAAGTACTGTTAATATTCATTTAACATTTGCTATTTGTGCCTCCCAATGTTATAATAATAACTTGTTTTCTTACCAGATAGAGCACAATGTGTCCACCTGTCTCCTGATTTCAGTAGCCTGGCATTTTACGGGTTAATTTTGCTATTACCCCACCATAAAGATGCTGCCTTATGCTTTCCCAAACAGAAGGAGTTCATCACATTATAAATAAATAGATTCGCTACCTTACAGCACTGAGCCGCCGCACAGAACAACTTATAACCTCCTCAACCTCCTCCCAAACCCTCTCCTTTATTTTCAACTGCTGCTTCAAATGAGGTTGGTTTTATTAGCATTAAATTAACTTCAGAAGCTCTTTTATGCAATAATTAGATTTTTTTTTTCCCCTCTCTTTTCCAATCGGGGATGGCGCTTTCCAATTTCTCCCCTTATCTTTATGAGCCTGGTGCTCACGCATTGCCATCACAAAATTGAAGGAACAGTCTTGTGTATGTGCGTCTGTGTTTTTCTAGTTAAGTTATTGGCTTTTTTTTTTTCTAACGCTTTTAATTTGTATGCCGAGTCTGAGAAGGACAAAATCTCTGGAGCAGAAAAGTAAAAGGGACGCACTAGCGGCAGAAGAAGGATTTCTATGCTTTTATTTTCTTTCAACAGTGTACATTTATTTTCCAAAATATAAAATGAATGCAGGATTTTGAGGTGCACAAACAAATTCACATTATATATATTTATGTGTTGCTTCTCTGTAGTACTGCACTACTTTTTTTTCATGTCTGACTAGTGCCAGAACCAATGACAAATTGTTGGCGCCCTGGCAACGAACTTGTTGGGGCCCCAGTCGGATGTGAGACCCCCCAGTTTCAAACTTGCTGGGAAATCGATTGCTCGAAGAGGTAAGGCTTTCCTACTCCCTTACCCTAACCCCAAGTCACCCCCCGCAGCCTAACCCTGAGTCCCTCATCCCGCAGCCTGACCCTGAATCCCCCCTCCCGCAGCCTAACCCTAAGTCCCTCCTCCTGCAGCCTAACCCTAAGTCCCCCCTGCCGCAGCCAGCCCTAAGCCTCTCTCATACGGAGTTCTAGATACATACATAAGGGTTCTGAACTTACTTAAGTTCTCCACACGGATCTGAGTCCGTCTGAACGTAGATTTCTCTGCACACTTTCCATCATCTGCCTGCCTATCCCCGCCCGTGAAGGATTAGGCATCTGAATCTGAAGTGACGCCTCATCGGATGGATCTTTTAGCCTACAGAAGTTAGTAACGTACATTAGGAGATCTGTTGCATGCGCAGTGCCAGCTTGCAGAAGTCGGGTGTTTACCGCAAATCTGGATCTGGACCAAAGTGAGCCATTTCCCGACTCTTATGGTAGATTCTCTCAAAGGTTAACTAATTGAGGTTTCCAATTGGCCAGAAACTGGGCTATTGCCATAAATGTTGGGGCCTGGGACAAATCCCCAGCACTCCACCCCATATGTGATCCATGATGTCACATGTAAGTGGAGCACTGCAGACGTGCACTCTTACACAATGATGTCCTTCTCATTGCATTTGCCCACCGATGTGCAACGCTCAGAAGCAAGTATCGGTGAAGGTAAGTATCGGCAGGCCCCATCTGTCTCTTCTGGGCCCAACACATTAGTCCTGGCTGTCACCTCCCTGATTGTTGCCCTGTCCAGAAACACCCCCATGGAATGCTGGAGGGCATTTATCAGTATGCGTGATAGTGGTTGACAATTCTCTTAGGACCAGCCCAATAGTGGGCAGCCACCTAGCTGAAGCAGTGTTGTTCGTGGGTAAGAACTTTATACCAATTTCAGGGACAGTGTGGAGGAGTGTGTCCCTTGCTTCATGATGCTCTATATGTACCTAGCAGCAGTGAATCATGTATTGAAGGTTCTGGAGTCTGGTGTCAAACTAAAGTCTAAAATTATAGCCGCACCCATTGCATGTCATGCTTTGTAAGTATAACAAGGATCCTTCCTTTATAAATCGTGCATTTGTTTTTGCCCTTAGGATTTCAGGAAGGGTAGAGAGCCCTTCTCTTTTATGCTCCTAAAGATGGCCTTTTTTTACAAGCCAGCTCCTTAAACACAATAATACAAAAAAAATATCTACAATATATAGCTCTTGGAGTACCTTGAAACACCTTCTCTAGCAATAGCTGTATCAGAAGACTGCTACCATGACTGAAGTGGGGACAAGGATTTATATTACATATTTTCTCTTGACATGTCCCACCTTCCTGCTACCTCCTTATTGCAAGTTTTCAAAAGTCAATCGTATGACAGCTGAATGTCTATTTGAGAATGTGATGCGACTGCTGTAGTTCTAAAGTCATCCGCCGAAAGGTGTATTTACTTAACCCTTCCCTTAACCTTTTCCAAACCTTAACTCTGCAGCCTAACCCTAACCTTCTTCAGCCCTAACTCTCTATGCCCCACAGCCTAATCTTTACCCTCCATGCCCCGCAGCCTAACCCTTACTTTCCATGCCCCACATCCTAACCCTAACCTTAAACCCACCACAGCTGCCACAATAAGTTCCCATTACCAATAGTAGTTTTCTGTTTCCAGAGATTTTTAAACAATGATACAGCCGCCATTCTGCTGGCAGCTGTATCATGTTCAATATAGGGCCAGCCGCACCCGTTGGTAAAGACCAATTCTGCTTAGAAACGAGAGGAAGCAAGAAGGGTGTCAGAATGTCAGCTGATCTCCTAGGAGGAAACACTCCCCAGGGAGGATTACTGATAGTCAATGACAGCTTGGTGAACCAATGATACATGATACAGTTTACATGAAGCTTTGCTCCAATACAATGGGACCTGCTAAGTAACTTAGTGGGTGGCTGGCACATAAAGCGTAGCCTCCCTCAATTTTACAATAACACGACATGGCACAGGAATAGTGATTACATTTAGTATCAAAGTAAGATGTCTACAATTTAAAACATTTTCTCCAGAGCTTGAAAAGAAATCCTCAAAAAAATCCCAAGTAATAGAGCTTTCTTGCAGAACATAAAGCAGTGGACAATACATGAGAGAGACACATGCTGTGCTATTATAATGAGATTCAAAATGTTTGTACATAATTCACATCATAAGTGGTATATATTGAGGTCTTTAACGATCATGCTCTTGTATTCCTAGAAATGTACAATGCCCTAGTTATTATGAGGCTTTGAACAGCACTGATTACTAAGCAGCATTACCTGAAGAATAAGATCCACACAAAGAATGCTTATTCATTAGAATTTCTCTTCATGTTTACCTCCCAGGCTTTGTGTTGTTATTTTTTCGCTTAAAACATTTACAAACCAAATTTTTTTTTTTTCTGTAAAATCTCATTGCCACAATCAGGCAGTGGCAAGTTATTCTGAAAAACGCAGATTGCTGAGCATCTAACGCTTATGAATATCTCTATTATCACTGGAATAAGGTAGGTCAGGCAATTTGCAATTTAGTTGCGAGTGGTCATTAGCGAGAAACAGAGCTGTGATGCATAATTAGGCAATGCTGCAAAAAATATTCAATATATGCAGGGCTGGATAAGGAACGGAAACCTTAATGTTTGAAATTCATAATGCTTAGGGTTAGGTAATGTTTCAGAAATACTGATTAGAAATATTTCAGCTATTTCCTTCCATTGGCCCTACCCACTTTCCCTCAACCAATCTCTGTGCTGTCAGAAGATAATGTAACCCAGTGAGGGAGGTGAGTAGGGTTCTTCAATCTAAAAAAAATAGCTTTTAGGCTTTTTTTGTGTTGGTATATAGAGTTGGCACAGATTTCTTTCACAAACAATAATGACAAGATACTTTATCAATTTCTAAAGCTATTTGATTGAATAAATATAGCAAAACAAAGAGAAATTACTACAGCTATAATTTTTGAAGCATACGTGTTTGTACAGCTTGATATGTTACATTGATTATATTAACTTATTGTTTCCAGCAGAGATGGTTCTTGTTACATCTTGTGGAAGTGTAACATCCTGTCTCCCCCCTAGAGGTAATCTTGGACTATGTACCTCATGGACATTACCTTGACCTGCCCCTAGGGGCTGCTGTTGGACACTTAATTATCTTCCACCTGCTCAACCTGGACAAATAGGACTTCCTTTCACTGAGTGTTTGCTGGTCATTAGTAATTGTTATCCTGAGTTCCTGGTGTGTGTGTGTGTGTGTGTGTGTATGCTGTTTGATCTGCCTGTTATCTTGTGTCTTATATACCAGCTGTCTTCTGTCTGTATGTATTTATTGTTCCCTGAATCCTTGCTTTTAGTTGTTTCTTGTATTCTTGCATATAGCTTGCCTTGTTGTCTGGACTTCTGTTTATATTTACATGCTCCTGTATTTGTGTCTGCGGTTTATCTTTGTACCCCAGTATCTAGTGTTTCCAGTTACTTCTGCTTTGTGTTCAGTGCTCTCTCTGATTTCTGTTCATATATGTCCTCTGTAGTGTTTATAGCTTGTGGTTTATCTAGTCTTGTTACCTGTGTCGTTATTATATTCTCATTGTTGCTCCTAGCTTACTATTTACTGTTTTTATGTATTACCTTGTGTGCACTAACAAACACTGCTGATCTCTTCACTCCTGTCTGGTTATTAGTGCTTAGTTATACCTTGGGCTGCCTTCCAGGGGTCGTGAACTGCTGGGTGTGCTGCTGTCTATCCCCACCATCAGGAACCCTAGTGAAGACCAGGCCCCAGTTAGACTCCACCCCCTGGGAGCAGCTTCGTAACAGTTCTATTTATTCTACGTGATTGACTTTTTTTAAAATGTTATCTAATTTCTCTGTACTTGAGTCACCCAAAAGGAGATTGGTATTGAACCTTGAGTAGTATAGTAATATAATGTAATAAGTGGATGTGGGGAGGTGGAAATGATGACAAACAGTTTTGAATATTGGTCTTTTAAAAATATGTCCATTTCTTTCTCCCAGACTTTCTCGGTTTAATAAACATGGCCCGTATTCAGAGTAACGGACGTATAACGTATACGTCTAGTGTTTAGTGATTTTTACTACTGCGTATGTGTAGACATTTTTTTACGTAATCTATGTATCTTTTTCTTACGTAAATTCCATAAAAAAATGACTAGGCAAGCGCAGTAGTAAAAATTGCTAAACACCGGACGTATATGTTATACATCCGGTACTCTGAATACGGGCCCATGTCTCTGAGTGGCAGCCGGTCTGCTAGAGATTTGGAGTGTGTAAGGTCACACAATTCTTTCAGCAGATGGAGATTGGAAGTCTGTGGTAAAATTGGACAGGTGTGTATGCACAGATCGGGTGTTGTAGATCTCAAGGAGGATTGTGCTAGTAGTCTGGTAAGGAGCTGGATCTCAGGAGGATTGTACACGTGTGTACCCTGTGATCAGGTAGTAAATTCCAAAAGAAAAGATATCCACATGTTCTATCCATTCTTTTTAGACTAAGTATCCAAACATTAGTTTTCTTAATCTGGGGGTGATAACCAGCAGACAGATTTCCATAGTGACTGACTTGGGCCCCAGAGCAAGGAGACGAGGCCTGAGTCTGAAAAGAGTGGGGCCCCTGTTTGCACATGTGCAGAGAAGCTGGAAGCTTAAAATTGTGCTCAGCACTCCATGTATGAGAGCTGTTTATAAATACACTGCTAGCAGCTCTCAGCTGCTAAACCACGCTCAGCACTCATACATTGAATGCTGAGCACTGTCTTATGCTGCCAGCCTCTGACAACTTGCCTAGAGTTCTTCCAGTGCAGGGAGGGTGAGTGCATCAGGCCCCCCTATAGCAGCTGCATCCTCTGCACTAACAATAGTTACGCCACTGTATAAAGCTGTGTCCCTTTCTGTCGCTATGTCTGCAGATTATGAGAGAAAAATAATTAAGATCTTCATCTCATCCCTGGAGATAAAACATAAATAGAAATATACTCAAGGTCATTTAATAAATATAGTCTAGGAATGAAAGAATCTTGTTGGTTTTTAAAACAAAGAGCTAGTTACAGATAACTGATTGCTCTATTTCTTCCTTCTAAAGCTGGGCACACACTAGAGCGATGATCGCTCCCAGCATGTGGCTGCCGATAAACAGAACGATTTCCCCCTGGGGAAAGGTCCCGATATCGGCACCATACACTGCCACAGGCTGGGAGCGATAATCTCTGCTGGAGAGCCTGCAGC
>WWET01000749.1:315086-335333 GCA_011038615.1 Limnodynastes dumerilii | reverse complement strand
CCTACCCTACATCTAGTTGATCTTTCTCCTGCAAATTAAATAAGAGGCCTCGGCGGAGATACACAAATTCAGATAAGTAGCATTTAATATAACATATTCCCATCTTCTAACTCTCCTCATATCAAAAGCTTGAACCACATCACAGACAGGAAAAAAGTTAATTGACACCAACTGATTCAAGTTAAAAATGCCTTTCCTTTCATTAATGTAATGGTAAAAACCTCCTTGATCCACAGATCCCTCAGTGTACATTAAACTAATAGGTTTATTTGTTACTACTTTCAAAGCATTCATATATGTGGCCAGGACTCTGCCTGCTTCTAATGTGCGTTTCCCTGGTTTCAAAATAGAGATATGATATATTATACCCATGACTTGCTCTAAAATGTGACCTTGAATATGCTACCAGACATCAACACACAGGAGTTTGGAATAACACCTACAATAACAGGGTGAGTTTTCAGAAATCTGTGCATGATCCCTGTTTGCTGACACATTTTAGCCCCATTTTAAGAACCTTACTGTTCTGAAGCTGAACAGAGGCTTTAAACATCATCATTTTCCCCCTGAAATCTCTCTATTCCACAAATGGATTACCAATATATGCAGTCTACTGTGCATCAAGCCCTTCCCCCATACCGGCGTCTATTTCTTCCCTCTGAGATCTCACAGTGGGAAACATAGAAACATAGAAAGTGATGGCAGATAAGAGCCACATGGCCCATCCAGTCTGCCCATGGGAAGAAATAGAAATAGACAATTGGCCACTCTGATATAAACTTTATTAAAGTAACAACTACTAATTTGCTTCATTTTTTTTGACTAGCAATGATCATCATTTTGAGACATTAGTCACTCACTTTAGCTAGCGTTATGAATAGACTAAAAGTAGACTATGTATTTCATGCAGATGTTTGGTATGCAGTTGTGTGTTACTGAAGGTAGAATATATATTTTTTTACTTTAGTTTACTGAAAAAAGCAGACATAATATATAGAAACAATATCACTGAACAAAGAGTCTGCTAACAATTTCTTTTTACAGTAAAATAACGGTAAAATGATATAAGTAAGGTAATATCTCGGAAGGGTCACTGTCAATGGGAGAACTATGAAGACTGGAGGTAGAGAGAATAAGACAACAGGGGGCTCAGCCCTGGGAAGGAGGTGGAATGAAATGATTGGAGAGCCAGATTCCCATTGAGACAGGGGGAGTATGCTAGGTGAGCCAAGGAGACCACACTCTGTAGAAGGCCTCTTCAGTGCCCCTTAGGTAAGCAGTCATCCTGTCCATGCCCACCACAAATCATATGTACAAGATCAGAGAATGCAATGAAGGAGAAATGAATTGCTTCCAGGCTTTAACAATAAATTTATTGAGCCTTCTCAGTTTGTTGGGCACGAGGGCAGTATAAAGGAGGTTAAGCTCACCACAGAGCATTACAATATGGCTTAAGAGGGCAGGATCCTGGGGGGTTTTGTGAGAAGATTCTAATGTTATTAGCGCATCAGTTAGGCATTTTATTTCTGCCAGGTGTTTATGTTTATATTTGGCTGCCATAACAGTGAGGAGGCCTCTCATGACAGCTTTGTGAGCGTTCCTTAAGGCCATGGTGTGGTCAGAGTTTAACTGAAAGCAGGGCCGTTTCTAGGGGCCATGTAATTGCACGGGGCGCACCCCTAGATAACTAAAAGGGGGGCACTTCCCGCAGCACTCCCCCGTGAGGTGGCTCTTACAGGTGCCGGCCGCATCTGTTATGTGATGCAGCCGGCGCCTGTGAGAGCCATCACCTATGTCAGTGTGGCACGTTCCTAATCCTTCCACACTCTGCCCGATATTATTTAAAAAAAAAACAAAAAAAAACCTTACCTTACAGCGGCGCCGGCACCCGGCTTCCTCCCTCCCTCACATCTCCTCTTTCCACTGCGTGCCGGCCAGGCGTGACGTCATCACGCTGGCATTCGGCTGAGGAGCGTGTGGAGAGGAGCTCAGGGGGAGCTAGAAGAAAGAAAAGACACTGAGCAGAATGAGGGGACAGTGTGTGTATTAGGAAGAGGAGGCAGTGTGAGTGTATAATGAGGGGCACAGTGTGATTGTATAATGAGGGGCCACAGTGAGTGTGTATAATGAGGGGGCACAGTGTGAGTGTATAATGAGGGGGCACAGTGTGAATGCATAATGAGGGAGCACAGTGTGAGTGTATAATGAAGGGGGCACAGTGTGTGTATGATGAAGGCGCACAGTGTATCATGAAGGCGTAACAGTGTGTGTGTATATGAAGATGGGGCACAGTGTGTGAATAATTTTATTTTATTTTTTAAGTATTCTTCCAGAAAGGAGCAAAGGTGGGTCCGGTCTTAAAAATAAAAAATAATATCACTCTCAAGCGCCAACACCTCTGCTGCAGTTTCACACTTGGAGAGTCTGCTTACGCTGCCATAAGCCTGCATTAAATGAGACGTGTGGATCAGCGGTCTGTATGACCGCTGATCCGCTACAGTGAGGGAGCCCCCTCCCACACTGTACACTTTACATGCTTCCCCCCGCCCGCTTTAGCGGGCGGAAGGGAAGCACAGCTCATTTCCTCGGAAATGGGCTTGGATGGAACAAAGTTCCGTCCGATTGTTGCTACGCTAGGGTTACTATAGTAACCCTAGCGCAACATCTGGAGGGCGCATGCATGCAACGAAAGCAGGTCAATTACGCACGATGCGTGTGTAAGTGACCTGCGTTATTAAATCTGAATCCGGTCCATCAATAGTAAAATAGTAGAATGAATAAGTTTCAAAAGAAACAGACCACACACACATAAATACCGCCAAATCAGTCAATAGGTATCAGTGAAGGAATCCTCCGGGAGGCTTAATGAATGGACGTCCGGAGCAGCTGGAAATGAAATACACTGCAGCAGGATTACCGGAGACAATCACGGGCTGTAATCAGTATAATTTCCATCTCTGATTGACGTGTTTCGGGCTTGGCCCTTCTTCAAAAGTAGGTGTTTTATTAAGGCAGCAGCCGGAGCCCTCAAAAACACATCCTGTCAGCTCGGCAGGTAAGCCACTCCCCAAGGTAGAATATTTGAATGTTATTTTGTATTTTACAATAATGTAGTTTCCATCACCGATCCCCCCCTCCCCCGCCTACCCCCAGGAAAGCTATAGATATCAGTGATGATTGACGGGGGAGAGGGATGGGGGGGTTCAGCAACCATTTGCATAAATTACATCCCTGCTCCCATACCGGCATCTATATCTTCCCTCTAAGATATCCCGGAGGGAAGGAAGAAATAGAAAGTAGGCGACTCTGATTTAGATAGTAGAATTTTACTAATGCTTTACTTTATGTATTATGCGGTAATCCTAATCCCTGGCAAGATTTCCCACCAAAAGCTTCCTCAATGCAAATGTGTTTTATTATGTATGCCAATAACAGAATGAAAACATGCTTTAATATTTTACTAAAGTCCTTTGAGATAATCTATCCCCAACATGTTTTAGTAAAAAAAAAATATATATATGTATTTTTTTTTTGTCTTTTAATTAGTGACAAAAACACTTTCAATTCTATACCCCAGACCACAGAAGCACAGTGCAGGCCAGACTAGAAAAAGCAGCGCTGTCATTATAATAAGTATGACTGGCATATAGAGTTGGTCTGATAGGAGGATAATTAACCCTCTAGGTGCTACAGGCACATATTACCGGGGTGATATTCTCTGTGCCTGGAGCATTCACGTTCCCCAGAGTCCTGTGTCTCTGCAAGAGGCCTGTGCTGTCAACCAGACCAGCAATTTTCATTCACTCTGGGCACCGGATATAAACCTCAGAGAGTCTGAACAGGGAAGCAGCATGCTCTCTGTGACTTAATTAACTTTTACCAAGATAATGACCTTTGCCACGTCAGGAACACGTTTGACCTGACCACCCCTGGGAATTTGTGATTAGTGTACCAGACATTACCCAAGTGACTGATGAGTTTAAGATCAGTGCTGGTGACTCACAAGATGGGATTTAAAAAAAGTCATGATCAGACAGTATGTGCTTCAAGCCAGTGTTCTGTCCTGACAACTGTATATGTCACATGGAAGCGAAGGAGTTTACTAAAGCAAACCCTGACCAAGCAGATGACAAATATCAACTTCTACTTCCATGGATATATCTTACATTACTTACAGCTAAATTTTCCAGAGTTGCTACTGAATTCCGCTGCGGAGGCTATCGTATGCAATTTGTGATGTACAAGTCCGCATGTAGGAGAGCAGGGTGTTCCCCCTCTCTGCCTATCAACACTGGGAATTCTAGTGTTACTAGGGATTAGACAGGACTTGATGACATAGGGCCAGATCCAGACCTAAGTGCTTGTTACGTTTCATCGCGTAGCGTGTTTTCTATGCGCCCCCTTAGACACTCCCCTCGCTTGGCCATTTTACGCTTCCCAAACCCTGCCTTAACTTTTCAAAGCGTAACTACTAACATACAGTATGTAATGGATTCACGTATGTAACGGCTTAACCCGGCCCATACCCTATGATTAAATGCCTACAAAACGTAACCACGGGATGGATGACACGCCCCTGCCTCCGCCTACAAAACGTAACCACGGGATGGATGACACGTATGGATGACACGCCCCTTCATCCGTAGTTACGCTAATGGTATGTACGTTCAAATATACGTGGCGTAACATCTGCCGCGCGCATGCGCAGTAAATACAAATAGGCGATTTTACGTCAGCGGCTAGCGTAAAAAATGCTAACGTACTTAGGTCTGGATCTACCCCATAATTTGCAGATTTTTCCCAGACTTTTTAAAATATGAGATCTATAATCTACAGTTATGGCTGCGGTCAGCACTGGTGTAGTATGTTCCTGCAATGTTACAAGCGCTGGATGAAAGAGCGGGGGCACAGCGGAGAGGAGAGTATAAGGCTGGATCCAGACTTAAGAAGGAGCTTGAAATTAAGAGAGGAAGGTTACTCCTGGACAAAACCATGTTGATTGCAGGGGGAGTCAAGTTAATTGTATTCTTTGCATGCAGGGATATATCTTTGAATTGCTTACTGCACACAGATACTGACCAGCTTTACTATCACACTGTTATTTAGACTTGGGATAGGAAACATCACCTCTCAACTCTAATACTGTTTGCAACAGATGAAATATGACTCCCCTGCAATCACCATGGTTTAGCCCAGGAGCAATCAACAGCCTTAAGATGATGTGCAGAACAGCGCACACTGCCAAACCAAGCCAACACTGTCAAATTTAAATCCCCCCAACCACCTTGCATACATTTGGCGAGTGGAGAGGAAGATCTGCCCCATCATACAGACATACGCGCATAAATCGCACATAACATCTGAAGCGCATGTGCCTCCAGACATACCGGACACACCACTTTATTGTCGCTGTAGTAACCTGAAACCATGAACAGAGTGGATACGGTAAAAAAAAAAGGACGTCTAACCCATAACGTAAATCTGTAATTGGTGATGTGATATGCGCTGACCCAGGTTTTCCAACCCTGGTCTCAACTAATACAGACCCTCCAACATGACCCATTCCCTTAGGTACAATATACTCTGCAGCTGAGCTTCCAACTGTCACTCACCTGGTGAACTGATATTTAAAAAACTATTTGTCTCTCCAACAAAGGAGGTTACCATAGTAACTGACAGTTGGAAACTGAGGAGCAGAGTATTTTGTACCTAATGGAATGGGTCATGTTGGAGGGTATGCTAATATACCCGATTGGACAGATTTGTTTACTGATGCTAAGCAACAGTAAACAAGTCCTTCCTCGGGAGCCAGAATTTCCTGCGTCTACCCTGCTGGATTTAACAAGGGTTTATGTTAAACCCAACAAATAGCACAAGAATGTGAAGGAGACAATCTTTGGACATCTGTGCAGATTATATAGCTTAAGCATAAAATAGGTGGATTCCGCTGAAAAACGTATTTGCGAATAGCTAAATTCCCGCTAGAGTCCTTGGGTCAACGTACATACATTTTTTTTTTGTTTTTTTTAGGCCAAACAATTTCATACAGTCACTCACAATTCATGGACAAATTGCAGAGCCCTGTCAGTGCCAGCCTATTGCTGCAGCATTATATATGAAGCTATGGTTGATCCATGACCCATATGCAATGTTAAGCAGCAGCCTTAGTGCATTGTTTTGCTGTCAGTACACACTGACACTTTTATAAACCCAGCATAGCAACGCAGATATTCCAGTTTTTGGTCAAGGACAATGTCAGGGTATATTGAAAGCTTGTTTACTGTAAAGATTGATGATTCTTATTATAAAAGCAGATCCATAATTGTGAATCTATTCAACTTTAGCATTGCTTGTAGCTAATGAGCTACATGTGTGTCAGGTAACCCTGTATATTCTGCAGAAGTGGCTTGCATACCTTGCTATATGTTGCATCAGTATTACGCGTGTATCTGTGGTTTACCTCTGCTCTACTGCATACATCAGAATTTATCTATATAACCAGTTTAAGTGAAAATCACCTGAACTACCTAGGATCTGAGTGTAAACAAGAGCATAGTTGCTGACTCTCTGCCTCTGATATAACAACCAGATCTGGGTTTGCATTAAATCACTGCCTCATGCCCTGAGTGATACTAAGCTTACGCAGGGCTTGATAACAAGTAACACTATGGATCAGGGTTGCTGACCCTCCTGAAATTTGGGCATTTCTCCTTGTATCCCGGGAGACCCGGCAAATCTCCAGCAGTGGTCTTGAGGCAGTGAGTTTATGCAAATCATAGTCTCAAGTTCCGCCCCCTGCCTATCCATACTGTTATTGCTTGTGTTACTAGAGATTAGGTGAGGCTTGATGATATAATTTGAGTCCAGTGAGTACTTGTATTGATTGTCAGATGGGAAAGCTTCAGGATGGGATTTGCATAAATTGCGCCATTAAGCCCTGCACCCATGCCGGCATCAGTTTCTTCCATCTGAGATATCCAGGAGGGAAGAAATAAAAAGTTGCCAACTATTATATGGATGGGAGCTTTGATTAGACAGGGGGCGGTTCTTCAGGCAGTGATTTGCATAAATTATGTTCTCAAACCCCGCCCACAGGTGCCACCTCTTGTTTCTCCTGGAAGGCAGAATCAAGAAGGTGTAAACTATGAACAAGAGTCATAAAGCCCCTCCCCCATACCAGGCGAAACTTACAGACAGCTAAGGTTTCATACCCATAATGCATTTCAGTGCATCACATACACATTATAGACGGGACTCTGAGATCTGAATCTTAGGCAATCAGATGCCCAAGCAACCACTAATCTCTCATCTAACATGTAAATGCCAATACCCAGAACCTGCCTTAAATTTTTAGACTTCTACAAAAGGAAGATGGTGGCGACGGAGAAATCTAAGCCCTGTGCAAGTTCTCTTTTTTAGTCTTGATGGATTGGTATGGGTTCCGATTATTATCATGGATTTATGATTTTGCACTTGGGTTACTTCCTAAGAAGGCACATTTCCAGTAAAAAGAAACAAATGGTTTGATGGTTGGAGTCTGGAGGAGTAGATGTGTTTCCTGTGCTGAGGTTGTGGAGCACAGGTAAAAGGGTGGAGCGGTTGGAGTTTTAGTAGAGGTTTTGCTTTTCAGAAAAGATCAGAGAAGATGAATTTTAAAGATGCAGAGAACTGACCAACAAATGGTTTTGCACTACAATGGATGGGGTAGATCCAGACCTACGTCCTAGTTGCGTTAGATCGCGCAGCGTATTTATGCTGTCTTAAGCACTATGCACTCCTCCGGGCACTCCCTTCGGATGGACGTACTTTTGTTGACTTACGACTACCGAACCCTACCCTAACTTTTCCAAGTATAACCACGCACGTACGTAGTGTCCTGACAGACGTAATTGCCTACCCCAGCCCAAACTGTACGATTTAAATGCCTCACCCCGCCTCCAGTGCGTAGTTCGAGCGTAGTTACGGCTAGCGTATTGTTGGCGCACCCCTTAGTACTTTGTTACTACAGTGTTACGGCTGCCCAGTTACGTGTCGTAACATCTGCTGTGGGCATGCGCAGAACGTATAAAAAGCTGAAATTACACTATCAGCCAGCGTAAAATCGCGTAAATCGCTTGTTTGTGTATGTAGGTTTAAAATTTGTATTGTATCAAGAAACCTCAAACTCTGTCCCACAAAAATGTGTCTTGCAATTCATTAAAGACTTGTAAGGTGCAAACCTGATAAATACAGTATTATACAATGCATGACATGGCTCTATAAAAGTAGCATGTTGTTATCAATAACAACCTCCTCCCTGCTTCAGGGTTATCATGAACTTGTATTTATTTTATAGCAAAGGTCTTTTGTTTATGTTCCTGCAGGGCAAACTATCAGTGTTTATTACCAAGCAGGGGGTGCACCTTGCAGTGCCAGATTAAGCCCTGTGGCGGCCCCTAGGCATCTGAAATCTCAGGATCCCCCCTCATGTGCACCCTAGTGGGATACCATTAGCGAGCATGTCGGCCGTTAGATGGAGATAACCATCAATGTTATACATTACACGTACGTAGGTTGCACTTGCACTGGAATTTTTAACAAACTGACAGCTGACAGAAGAGGAGCTTTTAAGAGACAAACGGTAATGTGACTCTGATGTGTATGTACTTTAAGATGTTAATGGGTACATTACATTAATACAGTATTTTCTCGACAGAGTCTTTAATGTAAAGTTTGCGTTTCTTTGAGTCTTGAGTTTTTTTTCTTTTGGAAACTATTTGAAAACTTAATTATAATTTTCTTTCAAGAGCATATTCATATTTTTCTGATCTGTCAGAGCCAATTTGTGCACTAACACTGATACCTTGGGCTACACAGATTTGCAGTAGCATAAAAATAAATATAATATAATATAATAGTCTGTAGTGCAAAAATAAAGCCATAATAATGATGATGATGATGATAATAATAATAATAATTAATAATAAAAAGTAATAGTAATAAATAAACAATCCTCTGCTAAGTTTGGCAACTCATTAAGGCAGCATGGCACACAGTAAGGAGAGGGAAGGCTAGTAATGAAGAAGCTTGTTGTGGAGACAGGAGACACAGGCACACAGAAGCTATTTCAGGCAATTCACTTCATGAGGCAGGGTGACAGCTGCCAGACGCATTGTGACTCTACTCTATAGTGTAAATTACATTATTCTCATTGCAGTAATACCGTTCCCCCGGACTGTCTTCGGAAGGTGGTGGCAGAGAAGCAGATATACTGCTGTATTGCTCTTAAATGACACCCATAACATTAACATAGGGGAAGATCCAGTGTTGGGAGAGAGCAAATAAAGGAGACAGTCTATAGCTTTCAGCACCAGGTGGATCTGCAGGGGAATCACATTTAAAATGTGCATACAGGATGAATGTGACCTGAGAAGTGATGTGACACAGTTCAAATATAAATGAGAAAAAATTATAATGCTTAAATGATGCTTAGAATTTGTATAGTGTTGTGCCTCTAGATCAGGGCTTAAAGTGAGGGGGTATACGGGGGTATGCCATACCGTTACTTCTCCCTCTGATTTCATTGAAAAGCAATAAATCCCCATTCACTTCCATTATTTCTAAATTTTCACACCGCCACTTCTAAAGGTCCACTTCAACCGCTGCTCTAGATCATGTACTATTCATTAGAGGCAACAGCTGCTACGTGCACCCAAATCTCCAGGGGGGCCTCCATCTGATAAAATGTTCTTTCTAATTGTTACCCTTGTTTTGCAACTGCAATAACATGGGAACAGTCCTTTTAGTGATGTACCCCTGTGCTTTTATGAGACGAATATATTATATTATGACATAACAACAGATAGATAGATATATATGAATTGTAACATTTGCTTGTCCTGAAAAGTGTCCCGTATCCATTCATTTCTGCAAATAAGGACATGTCTACTCTGTAACACTGGATCCCAGATTACAGATCATTTGTCATGTAAAAATATAACATGGAGTTCAGGGGCATAAAAAAAAATGTAGAGCTCTTTATCAGTGTGTGATAGAGAGAGAATGGGAGCAGGAGGTGTACTGGTAGTACTTGGACCATTGTTAGGTGATACCAAATGGCTAAGGACGTTAATAAAATATCTTGGTGCTGAATGGCATATGTAGAATCCTTATAATCACTGCAAGAATATGTAATGTGAACAACAACGAAAAACATTGAAAAAAACCATTATGCTTCAGAGAAGGGTTGGAACGTAGTAGGGGAGGCTTAGGGTTAGGCTATGGAGAAGGGATAAAGCATAGAAGGGGAGCTTAGAGTTAGGCTGCAGGGAGGGGATGGAATGAAGAGATAGTCGCTTACTGTCCCTCTTCGCAAAATCGTCTCTTTCGTAATAGAGCCATTCGATGCTGCAGACCCATTCTGAGACAGAAAAACTGTGATGGCGACATGTCAGCTGAGTGTTTGGGAAAGAACTGGATGTTTTATGATTTTCAAGGGATCTGGAGATGTTAAATATAAAAACATTCATTTTTTTTTGCACATTTAATGTCTAAAAAAAATTCTTATTATCTCCTACAAGTTGATTTTTTTCCAATAGACTAAAGAAAATCCTAAAAGCAAAGCCGGCCCTGACCAATTTGGAGCCCTCTGCAGAGCTTAGAGGGGTGCTGGCAAAACCATTAACTGAATTATTCAATCAGTCACTAATAACTGGGGTAATTCCAGAGGACTGGAAAATAGCAAATGTCATCCCTCTGCATAAAAGTGGAAGCAGGGAAGAAGCGTCAAACTACCGACCAGTGAGTCTAACATCAGTAGTAGGGAAATTGATGGAAAAACTGTTAAAGGAACAAATTGTACAGTATCTTAAATCCAGTAACTTACAAGATCCCAAGCAGCATGGATTCACTGGGGGAAGATCATGTCAAACAAATCTTATTGAATTTTTTGACTGGGTCAGTAAAGTATTAGATAAAGGGGGAGCTGTAGACATAGCTTATCTAGATTTTAGCAAGGCTTTTGACATTGTGATACATCGCAGACTGTTAAATAAGCTGGAAACTTTAGGATTGGACTTAAAGATAGTTGTGTGGATACGATCTTGGTTACAGGATAGACAACAAAGGGTAGTAGTAAATGGAATCCCTTCTGGGGATGGTAAGGTAACCAGTGGATCAATTGCATTCCCTGCATAGAATGAGGGATCTTCGAAATATGGGCATCAGAAAGTTCCTCTTCGGATGTCCCTATTTCGAATACCCCTCCATTTGACAATTTTTTTTTCAGAATGTGGGAGTACCAATTGGCACACTCACCCATTCCTTTACAGAAAAACCGCCGCCGCCGCTACCGCAGGACCTGCACCATGGGAATGGTGAGTAACCTCTCCAGGGTTAGGGTCAGGCTGCAGGGAAGGGAGGGTTAGGGTCAGGCTGCAAGGAAGGGATAATTAGGGTCGAAATAGGGCTGTTCTTTCCGGGGACCCACACACCCAGTAGAGTACCCCAAGGTTCTGTACTTGGACCAGTGCTATTTAATATCTTTATAGGTGATATTGCCTGTGGTATCAAGGGGAAAATATGCCTTTTTGCAGATGACACAAAGATATACAACAGGGTAGACACGCCAGGAAGGGTACACAAACTTATTGTATTGAATCGTATATGTAACTATTGTCTTTACTATTGCCTCTATACAGCGCTGCGGATACTGTGTGGCGCCTTATAAATAAACGTTAATAATAACAATAATAAGTCCACTCGAGAAAGGAAAGTGACAGTAGTTCAGAACTCAGTGTGTGTGCTAAACAGAGAGAGAAAGGGGAGGGGGGAAAGGAAGAAAGAAAGAAAGAAAGAAAGAGAAAGAAAGAAAGAATGAAAAAATGAATCTGCATCACATTTCTTATACAATTTGGCACATTCCACTACGGCATCATAGAAATTTGCTTGAAAATTACTTTTCCGTTAATCAGCACCCTGATCTATCCCCAGTACATCTACAGCCGACAAACATGGAAAATGAAGAGATATGAATAAAGATATTACTCAGTGCAAACATTACATACTTATGTATGATGTAGTCTTCTCTATGAACAGGTTTAGGTCTGTGTGTGGTATTAAATGGAAAAGGTTATTGTAAACGGGGAAAAGGAATCTTAAGAATGAGACCATAATAAGGAGTAAACGGCTTTGATTTCCTATAATCACCAAACAGATCAATGATTAAAGGACTGTTATGAAAAGTAGGTTAATGAAAACATAACCATTTTTTATGAGCAGAGACCAAGCATTTTCCACAGAGCAAAAATAATAAATAAAGTGTGACCGATCCTCCATCTAGAGAGAAGATAAGAAGTGCAATGGTTTGTCATATTAGGAGGAATTACTGCAATAAGCATAAAAGCAGATCACAGTCATTCACAGGCTTTGATTGCTGATCCAAGTCTCAGTCATGCCGAAGTCTAACTCCAGGCCCTAGTGACGCTTTCTCAAAAGCTGAGCAACCACTTAGTCAGACAAAATAAGAAGAGAAACAAAGCTTATGGGTTTTACCAGCATACGTTAAAAGGAAGGATTATACTGCGGCACAAATCCGCTTCTTGTTTTTTTTTTTTTTTCATTCTCGAAAATCAAAGGGGAGCAGGGAATTCTGAGTAGATAAACCGACTGATAAAAGATGCTCAAATATTTGCTTTTGAAAAGAAATTAGGTCCCTTGTTTCTTGCACACCATACTTCAAACATGTGAGAGCGCTTTAGGACAGACTCCTGAGGAGCGTGAGCGCCTCTCCCCGCAATCCGTCTAAGGACTCGGCATGGTATAATTATATCAGTTCTGCCACAAAGAGGTCAGAGTATGAGTGATGTTGTAGATGAAAAGAACGTTCATTTTAATGCAAAATTACATTATCAGCTGGCGTAAATAAATTCGTTTTCCAGTTATTTACGCCACTTCCCTGCTGCAGATACTTCTTGTTTCACCCCGTAACCTTCCTGCACCTACTACTTCTAGAGTCTGTCCCATCTGTCTGTGTTTGCTGCATTAACGTCTCTTTCTGGGATTGCTCATTAATGGTCGCAATGATAGATTGTATAAAGCTTTTTCTACATGGTTAAATATATGTTACTGCACATGTCACATTGGGGTAGATCCAGAACTACGTACGTTTTACGCTAGCCGCTGACGTAAAATCGCCCATTAGTATTTACTGCGCATGCGCACGGCATCTGTTACGCCATGTAACTCTGAACGTACATACCAGCCTCGTATCAACAGCGTAACTACGAACGGAGAGGCGTGCCAACCATACGACACCCGTAATTATGCTTCAGAGGCGGGGTGAGGCATTTAAATCATACAGTATGGGCGTGCTTAGGCAGGTACATACGACAGTACTTACGCAGCGTAAAGTTAGGGTAGGGTTCGGCAAACGTAAAACGACCAAAGTACATACCAACGAGGAGAGTGACTAGGGGAGTGCATAGTAATTACGCTAGTGTAGATACGCTACGTCTTGCACGGTAATGGAAAGGTAGCTCTGGATCTGGCCCATTGTGAATAATGAACATAGAGTATGGAACAGAGAATACTATATGAAGGTAAGAAAGGTAGGTGTACACTTTTTCTCTGAAGAGAAGGTAGGTTCAGTGCATGTAATCAGAAACCAGTGTCATCACTAACATACATTAACTGTAAGTCATTTATATTACTGAGATATAAGTACCAGTGACACCTCTGAGGTAAATGTTACTAGGAACCAGTGACATCATTGTGGAAGGTGTTACGGTACTAAGAACAAGAGACATCACTAAGGTACAGGTAATTAAGAACCAGTGACATCACTGAGGTACAGGTAACTAGGAACCAGTGACATCACTGAGGTACAGGTAATTAGGAACAAGAGACAACACTGTGGTATAAGTAACTAAGGACCAGTGACATCACTTAGGTATGTGTAAACAAAGGACCAGTGACATCACTTAGGTATGTGTAACAAAGGACCAGTGACATCACTTAGGTATGTATAATCAGGGCCGTTTCTAGGGGCAGGCAAGCCGTGCTATCGCACAGGGCGCGCCGCTAGATAAAGGTGGGCGCTCAGTAGGGCAGCCCCCCTTTAGGTCACGCTGCCGTCCCCTGAGCCGCGGTCACGTAGAAGGCCGGTGTCATTAAGCTTAACAGTCCTGGATATACAGGGCTAGTATGGGAGCCCTGTAGGACCACATTTTTTCACTGAATAACACTGAGGCTGCATTATTCATTGGAATAGATTTGGTCCTACAGGACAGTTAACCTGAATGATTCTGACGAAGGCAAAGGTAAATTTAGAAAAACTTTAAGGAGACTGGGCACAAATAAGGGGGCACATAAGGAGACTGGGCACAAATAAGGTACAATTAAGGGGGCACATAAGGAGACTGGGTATAAATAAGAGGGCACATAAAGAGGCTGGGCATAAATAAGGGGGCACATAAGGAGGCTGGGCACAAATAAGGGGGCACATAAGGAGGCTGGGCACAAATAAGGGGGCACAAAAGAAGGCTGGACATCTATAAGGGGACACAAAAAGAGGCTAGGCACATATAAGGGTGCACAAAAGAAGACTGGGCACATATAAACTAGCAGAAAGGGAAGCTGGACACCTATAAGAGGCACAAAAGTAGATTGAACACATGGGAAGGCATAAAAGGAGGTTGAACACAAAGGATCACAAAAGGAGGCTGGGCACATATAAAAGGCAGAAAAGGAGGCTGAATGCATAAGTGGGCAGAAAAGGAGGCTGGGCAAATATAATTTGGCACAAAAGGAGGCACAAACGAAGGCTGGCCACATATAAGGGGGCACAAAAGGAAGCTGAACACATACAAGGGGGGGGCACAAAAAGAGGATGGACACATTTTAGGGGGGGCACAACAATTGGCAGAAGTGGATGGCTGGGCACATACAAGGGGATGGAAGAAAAAGGCTGGATGCATACCTTATTTTTGGGGGGTGGGGCTCCAGAATTTTGTTCTGCCCTGGGCTCTACGTGGTCTAGAAACAGCACTGTGTGTAACTAAGGACCAGTGATAACACTGAGGTATGTGAAACTAAGGACCAGTGACATCACTGAGGTATGTTTAACTAAAAACCAATGATATCACTGAGGTATGTGTAACTAAGGACCAGTGATAACACTGAGGTATGTGTAACTAAGGACCAGTGACATCACGGAGGTATGTGTAACTAAGGGCCAGGGATATCACTGTGGTATGTGTAACTAAGGATCAGTGATAACACTGAGGTATGTGTAACTAAGGACCAGTGACATCACGGAGGTATGTGTAACTAAGGGCCAGGGACATCACTGAGGTATGTGTAACTAAGGATCAGGGACATCACTGAGGTATGTGTAACTAAGGACCAGGGACATCACTGAGGTATGTGTAACTAAGGACCAAGGACATCACTGAGGTATGTGTAACTAAGGACCAATGACATCACTGAGGTATGTGTAACTAAGGATCAATGACATCACTGAGGTATGTGTAACTAAAGACCAATGACATCACTGAGGTATGTGTAACTAAGAACCAGTGACATCATTAAAATATGTGTAACTAAGAACCAGTGACATCATTGAGGTATGTGTAACTGAGGGCCAGATGTACTAAGCTGCGGATTTGAAAAAATGGAGATGTTGCCCATAGCAACCAATCAGATTTTTGCTGACATTCTCTAGTTAGAGAAAGTTAGAGATAGCATCTGATTGGTTGCTATGGTCATAAGAACCAGCAACATCACTGAGGTACATCAAACACTTGCATACTATCTGGTGTGTATGATAAGTGCCAATAGCTATAACCAGGGATATTGAAATGCAATGGAAGTACCAGAGCCAAGGCCCAGGACTGCTGTATATACTTCATATCTATGGATGCATACTCCAAGATATTGCTGTACTTGGGCCCAAAATTCCTTTTGGTGGTCCTGGGTGTAAATGTATGATTTGTGACACACCCTCTCTATAATAATGTAAAAGTATATTCAGACATAGCAGAGACAGGCCTGCTGATTACTGGGGTCATTTTTATAACATTTCACTGGACCTCTTAGGTAACTTTCTATAAAACATCAAAATAAACACAAATGAAAACTCTCAGGCATATCCGGAGAAAAGTGCACCCTAATGAAGATGTTTCCTTAGTATCTGACCCTGATTAAAACATTTAGTCATGTACAGTAATTACAAGATTAAACTCTGGTTAATGTTCTCATAAATTTTTGTAGCCTTGGTTGTCATCATAATCCTGGTTTAAATCAATTATGATAATGGCCTGTATTCACATAACATATACGTCCGGTGTTTAGCGATTTTTACTACTGTGCATGCGTAGTCATTTTTTTTATCGTAATCTACGTATAGACCGCATTTACACAATATACATAAGAAAAAGATACGTAGATTACGTAAAAAAATGACTATGCATGCACAGTAGTAAAAGTCGCTAAACACCGGACGTATATGTTATACGTCCGGTACTGTGAATATGGGCCAAATTTTGGATCTGGATAATGCTCATTGGCCAGAACACACTCTTTTCGCTATGTTAGAACCCCATCCCTCCCTTTGAATGCAGGCAGTTACAACCGTGAGAGGAATTTTATATGAATAGCCACATTTGTGTATGCTTATTTTCTGGGAACGTATAATGCAAAGTATGCACATATACACTATGGGCCTGATCCAGAGCTACGCTGTGCCGTTGTTCATATGTACGGCCAGCGTAGCTCTTATGCCCTCCCCCCCTACATCTTCAGTCGGCGTAACAGAGTGTAATTACGCCAGGAAACCGATCGTAACTCCCTAACCCTGCCCCTACAACCTAATTTAACTACCTCCCCCCGTCTACCTTTCGTAACGGCATCCTAGTTATGGTGCTCCATGCCCATTCCTCCGTAACTACGTCGCAGTTACAGAAACATGATCCAGCACTAAGGTTTTCATTCATTACGCCGGGCAAAATCTGCCCGGCGCATGCGCAGATCGGCAAAAATGACGATCTTACCCATTCGGCCGCCGTAACTACGGTGGTGGCTATAGTTCAGGATCAGGCCCTATGTTTCTCGGTGTACACTCATTGCCCGATTCAATTAGCTTCGCACCGGCGTATTTTTCATACCGTATATGACAGGAAAAAGCGCAGCGCGTACTTTTTCCCGTCATCGCGGCTAATTGAATGGAGCCCTAAGTCTGGATCAGCTCCAATGTGTGCAAGGTAATGGTTGAAGGTATTCATATATAAACCAACCCCGCCATCAGAAACCCGTCAAAGAAAAAGAATGAATTTATGGATTAATCACATAGATCCCGGTATGGGTACCGCAAGTAGCGTGTGTATGCGCATATCACCAAATGCAGGCGGTTTCCCATTCTAGCTTCCAGGAAATCCCCACTTTTCAGGATTATGGCTGAGGTTTCTAAAGTGTTACTAACTCCTCTAGTGAGCGTTACCTGTAATGTCGTATATTCTTTCAGCATAAGGGACTGGATCCAGAAGCTCGAAGTTCCGACAGTAAAATCTGTAGTATATTCCCTTTGCACTTAGAGTACTACTATACCCTGGGCCCTATTTAACCAAGCGCTGTTCTCTCCCGGCCATTTCCGTACTGGCTGTGCAATCAGTCCCCGGAACAGCGAAGACGGAGCAAGCTAAGGTAAGTCTAAATTTTACGTCAACCCTTACCCTAATCCTTACCCTAACCCTTTGCCGAAGCCTGACCCTAATACTCCCTTCCCCGCAGCCTGACCCTAAAATTCTCCTCTCTGCAGCCTCACCTAACCCTAACCCTCCCCTTTCATGACTCTAACCCTAACCCTCCCCTTTCATTACCTTAACCCTAACCCTATCTTCTCCACAGCCTAAACCTAAAAGTCCCTTGGAGCGTTACTCCCCTCTCCGGTGTTCGGTCGGTGTGGCAGATGCAACCAGTTTGACGGGTCTTCTGCGGTGTGAATAAGGTAAGCATGCCAATTGGCATACTTACCCATGTGAAATAGAGACAGACAAAAATTAGCTTCTGGATGTCTCCGCTTCTAAAACAGTTTTATCACATATACTGATAGTTTAGAGAAGAGCATAAAATATTTGCCATTTAATGTAAGATATAAGAATAAAAATTCATTACCCTGAGATGTCATTTATCTATACAGAAATGTCAAAATAGCTCAAAACAACTTGTCGCTGTTTGAGGACATTCAACTTTAGTTCTATTCTAAAATAAATGTTTTAAATATGTTGGTTTAAAAGCATAAGGTTAATCTACAGCTGTGGAAACCTTTATCACAAAGAATAACATCACAATGAAAAGAGCTTAAAATGTACATAATAAAATCATGTCAGGTTTTGCAGCCTGTTTGAGTCCCTTCTGTGTCTCAATGCTTTGAAATAATATGAGCCTTGTTGGGAAAATTCTCTGAGTGAACACATTCATCATTTTAAATCACAGAGCCTTGGAGGTAAGTGTGAGATCTTCCAAATGTGTCAATCTAGCAATCTAATGCATAAACCTTTCCAGTAACTAGATTTACACAGCAAAGAAACTCTGTGCCAGCCTGTGCTTACCCTACAGAAAATCTAGACATTGCCTTTAGTGTCTCATTTATCCATTATTTCCTATTTCAACTGTAGGTCCCTTTATGCCTTGCGTCTCATTTTTCCAGCCTTAAATCTCATCACCTACAGTAAAATATCAGAGATGCCAACAGTCCACGCGAGGGCAGGGGGTGGGGGTAGGTGGTGTGAGACTGGCATATATTGTAAAAATCTGATTTGATATCTGCAGTTGGCTTAAAATGCATGAGGCATAGTAATCACAAGCCGGGGGCGCCTAGGTGCTGAACGTTACATTTAAATGTCCAGTATTTATGACTAGTTATACTGCAACCTTAAAGTAGGCAACATTAACACAAGCAGCCGAGCACATAGCCCAAGAGAATGTCTTCACAGCCAAGATCATTTGCTCGTGCCGGCAATATCAGAGCTTCCGACATAAACACGCCACTTTTCTGTCTATATACACGGCTCCCCATCCACTAAGGAAAATCTTATTTCTCCAGGTAGAGAGGAATTAGTACAAGATTGTTTCTTCTTGTAGTTATTGCGGCTTTATCCTGTGGCTGAGCAGTTTTTTACTTCTTTTTTATTAAATATTGGTTTTCTTTATTACTCCAGCATGATGAATTGTCTAACAGAATCAGTGAAGGCATATTACACCTAGATATGAGGATCGCCTTACAGAAATAATAGGAAGCATTTACTTATAAATCAAACCTGTTAACCACACATAGTGTAAGCAGCCACTGCTTGGTCTGCAACCATTTCCTATGAGCATTCCTGATCCCATGGGATTTAATTATAGTTTTTCCTGCTCCCATGGGATTTAATTATAGTTTTTCTGCAAATCATCAGATTTTCTATTGCTGTTTTAGGAAATCAATTATTGTTTACTTACAATATATATTCAGCTATCTGGTAAACCTTTCATTGATAAGAAACAACATCAGTTTATTGGGCAATCCTGGATAAAGAATGTCTACAAAGTAAAATCTTTGCAGACTCAAAGCGTAAACGTGCGTTCAATGGCGCAGTGCATTTCAGCGCAATTTCACGTTGCACAGTCCCAAGAACCAAGCGCAGGCGATCCAGAACTGAATGCAACGGCTTCCAATCTGAAGGGCGTTTGTTGGCAGGGAAGGCGTGGAAGTGTGTAATTATTGAGTAGTGCTGCTGTGCACATGGCATCTTCAGGCAATATAAAAAGTAACAGACGTTCGTATGCACAGTTTATGGCAAAACATATGCACCAGCCACAGGTAGTGTCAAAGTCTAAGGGCTGACACTCCACAGCCTAATTTGGACCATTGTGTTTATATTACATACTTCAAATGCTATGCAGAGGTAATGGAATCACCTCCTTATTGCATTTCAGGATTTCTAGGTATAAAATAATTACTATAGTTACTAATAAAAAATAATATTTCTTTAGGGCTAAATACATTCTTGAATGCAGTCTTAGTGCACTTGTAATTCAACTGAAGGGCTCACAGTAAGCCATCATTTCCAGTATACATTATAGTGTATTACCATACTCTTAGCTATGTTTATGCTCACTAATCTACATTAAGCTCGGCTGCTCCCTGTACTGTACTTGTCGGACATGCCGAGCAGTGGAAGGACCCCCCCCCCCTCCCCAATTAATTTTTTTTTTAAAAAGGTTAAAAAAAAC
>WWET01000749.1:273398-286261 GCA_011038615.1 Limnodynastes dumerilii | reverse complement strand
TGTCTGTTCCAGCAGGAGAGGTGGGTGGCGCTGATATCAGGGCCTTTCCCTGGTGGGAGATCATCCTATTTATTGGGCAAACTCCTGCTGTGGTCGATAATTGTGGCAGTGTATGGCCACTTACTTTGCACTGAGTGGAACACGCAGACATTGTACAATGATGTTAGAAGCTAGTGGTATATTGTAGAAACTAGTGGTTGTCACAACCATTTTACAGATTGTCCAAAATGTCTGCAAACTAGTAACTCTAATATTCTAGGTATATTGGGCCAGATCCAGACCTACACACAATAGCGTAATTTCGGCTGTTTGTACGTTCTGCGCGTGCGTACGGCAGATGTTACAACACGTAACTCTGGGCGGCCGTAACAATGTAGTAACTACGCACGAAGGGGTGTGCCAACGATACGATAGCCGTAACTACGCACTTACTACGAACTGGAGGCGGAGGGAGGCATTCAAATTGAACGTAACGAGCGCTTAGTTCTGGATCCCCATTGTCAACAGTGCAACATCATACTTATTCTATCCTAGCCTGAGCGCCATTTCCCCTGTGCATGTATGTCTTGAGTTGGAGTTTTTTCTATTGTCTTGTAATTAATTAATTAATACTTTCTAAGAACTGTAGCTTCAGAGAAATGTTATTTCCTTTCTGTCGGTGTGTGAAATACTCTGATCTGATGAAGTAATATTGAATGCTTGAAAGGTTAGACGTATGCCCTGAAAAATTCTGTAATAATTCATGTTTAAATAGCTTGTTTGAATAGCTCACAAAATGTAAAATATGACCCTGCAAGTGAGCAATGTAGCACTATGCTGCTCTCTCTATGGTACAAACAAAACAAATGCCATTGTTTTTGTTGTGAAATACTGGGTGTTACACGTACATTGTATGCTGCCGTAGTTTTACAAGTCACTACAAGATCTGTTTACTTCAGTTTTATAGTGTTTTTTTTTATATGGAGTACTGAGTTTAATGTGTAGTTCATAGCTTGTATTTCCCATTTCAATAGTTCGGAACTGGCTGGGATATCGATTGCTAATGTCTCGATGAGGCATAGTAATTGATCCCCAGAGCACCATACATTCCCTAAACCTAACCCTAAGGCTTCCAAAAACCTTGATCCGCATGATCCGGACCAGATTAGTGGGGCTTGTATACATGTGTGAATTGTAAAAGCAGCCATTTTCTGTCCTCTTGCTGGATGTCATGGTTGATCCATTATCCTTGTGTTTATTGACTGATGGATATTTGGAGGTAATGAGGACACACAATAGTTGAGCCATTGCTAGTAATGAGTTGTAACTTGTAAAGATACCCACACACTTCTCTATCATGACCTTTTAATGCAGTCCTTCCATGTTCCTATGCAGAAAAAAAATATTCTTCTAGGTATGCCAGCTGTCTGTATTAAACAGTTGTCATGTACATAGTATGCATGACCTTAAACCCAGATAGTGAGGTTATAGGACATCAGTCTAGCTTTCTTTGCATTAGCGTAACTAACTCTAGACTGACTGTTACAAACTTAAATAATTTGTTATTTGTTTGAAATATATGGTAAAGTAATGAGTACATTTATATTTCATACTTGGTGCTACTTTGCCTACTGTAATTCGTAATATGCTTTATACGACACTGGTATTCTGGGATTTTATGTGCTTTGTGTGTGTGTTTCTTTGTCTTGTAATGAAATACGAGTCAGTGCTTTCTGGAACTCGCCAATGCCTTGTTTTGTTTTAATTGCCAGTCAGCTGCTCTTCTTGTTGTTTAATTAAAGGGGACTCTGTGAGTGATTGGCTGCTTCAATAGCAATGTATAATTAAGTGTGCGGGGACAGGTTTATTGTGTCACATTACAGTTCAACAAGTTTGTTTGTCTTGGTGCAGAAAGAAAATGCAGTTCTGACATTACACTTACCCAGCTATTATCAACAAATGATTCTCTTTACTAGGGCAGAACTGTTTTTTTGGACTTTGTTACTAAACAGCCTCACAGGTAGGAGTGTTTCAGTTATATAAAGCATAGAATATAACCTTTATACATATTTTCATGGACTTTTATATAATCTATTTCCAAAGTTTTCATTATCAATTGACTGTGAAAAGGTAAATTTGAGAGGGGGAGAGAGAAAATGGTGGTTGCTCAAATCAATTTATAAGGTAATATGGAGCAGGTGCTGTAAGGAAAAGGGAGTTTACACAAATACACAAAGGGGTAGATTCAGAACTACGTTTGCAATATGTATCCTTGCGTAGCGTATTTACGCGTGCGTACCTTCTATACACTCCCCTTGTCACACCCCTTGAATGTACGTATTTTGACAAAGATACGCTTTCCAAACCCTGCCTTAACTTTTGGCAACGTAACCGCAGTGATCCGCTCACGTATGGGCAACACGTATTTACGCAGCTAAGCACGCCCATACTGTACACTTTGAATACAAACCCCCGCCTAATGTATTTCAGACATATTTTGGACTCACGTAAAATTGGCACGCCCACACGTAATGATTTACGTGACACATACATGAATTGCCCATACGTTCATATTTACGCTACGTTACGGAGCATATTTTCTATGATGCGCATGCGCAGTACTTACAAAAACGCGATTTTACGTCTCCGCCACGAGTAAATTCGCTCACAAGCGTTGTTCTGGATCTGGCCCAATGTGATTTTCATCATTAAGCTCCGCCCACCCCAGGAACATTGTGAATAGCAGTGATGATTGACACAGGGTGGGGCTTTAGGACACAATTTACATAAATCGTGGCATTAAGATCCACCCCCACACCAGCATCTATTTCTTCGCTCCTAAATCTCCCAGAGGAAAGCAATAGAAAGTAGGCATCCCTGTAATACAATCAGTTTGGGCAAGTGTGCAGCTTGGCTAAACCATTTTGCAATGTGAGGGGTGCTTTTAACATGGTTGTGCTCAGGGCTACACATACACCTGTTTTTGCTCTTAAAAAAAGATTGAAATGCAGCTTTGGATCAGTGTCTTTGTGTATTACAAAAATAAGCAAGTAAATAGCCTACTGCTAGTTATAATGACAGAATGTATAATGTAGCAGAGAAGAATAATGCTAATGAGTAGTCTTATGAGTTGACACAATTCTCCAAACTTTTATTCTTTAATCTACGCACATTTTCCGCAACCTTGTTCTTAATGAGCTCAGGCAGTCTGCAATATAAAGTGCAGAAGGACAAGTAGAAGAAAGGGCTATGTGACACAGAGTGGCAGCAAGGGGCAGCACAGCAGTAACTGAGCATCTGCTGACTGATGTAAAGCTTTGGCAAGTTGGGTTCAAGGCATTTCTTTTTCTCTCTCTGTTCCAGGGAAGCGGTTTGGCTTCTACTTCAGAAGACGTCTTGTCAGGATCCAACCAGATGTCAGCTCCGAGGTTTAAACTGCTGATCGTTTGGAAGAAGTTCAAACCCAGCGAGTGCCATTCTTATCTTGCCGCAGTACAGTCAGAGGGTTTGGAAGTTTCTGTCACAACAGTAGGTTTGTATTTTTGGACCTGTATTATAGCCTACAGCTGCTGAGTGTTGCAGATCACTGCTCTGACTTGTGACAGTTCTGTAATACACTCATAAATCTGGAGAGATTTACACAGAGGAAAAAACTTTTTTGCTTAATTGGACTTTTTCTGTCCCTCGATCAACATGTTGGTTAAAAAAAAGTGTGATTTGCATGTGTTAGGTTTATACTTCACACAAGGTAAATCCAGGAACACTATGGAGTAGGTCCACACCTAAGTATGTTAGTGTTTTTATGCTAGCTGCTGACGTAAAATCACCTATTTGTATCTAATGTGCATGCCCGCGGCAGATGTTACGCCACGTAACTCTCAATGTACATACCATCAGCGTAACTATGAACGAAGGGGCGTGTCATCCGTACGACACCCATAGTTATGCTTTGTGGGCGGAGGGAGGTATTTAAATTGTACAGTATTGGCCAGGTTAGGCCATTATGTACGTGAAATCATTACATACGTCAGTACTTACGCTTACCCTAAGGTAGGGTTTGGGTACCGTACTATAGTAACCCCAGCGTGACATCTGGAGCATGCGCCCTCCAGTGAAATCAGGTCACTTACACACCTTGCGTGCATAAGTGACCTATTGGTCTTAAATCAGAATACTGTCCTTCATTTCAAGCTCCTTCTTAAGTGTGAATCAGGCCCAAAATGTACTCTAGTGGCCTATTGCTAACACCCGATGACAGGAATAATAGAGAACTTGAGGAAAAGATATTTAAGATAAAATGGAACACAAAATCGTTACAGAAAACCAAGATGTACAATTTATGAATAAATTCAGAGAAGGGAAAAGTAGAAAGGCAGACCGGGTGCTGGCCGATATGAACTAGAGGAGAAATTCTGGGTTCCTTTAACCCCTATCCGCACTTGTCACAGAACAAACAGAACATATGTAAGGTGAACATATGTAAGGTGACCCACATCAAACAAAGTCAGATGTAGGGAGAAGGGACTCAATAGCCCTGAGTGCTTGGAGAGTAAGCTCCTAAAATACATCTAGAGAATGCTAATTTCAGGCAATTTTGCAGATAGAAGGAGAGTGCAGCACTTCAGGGTAGAAGAGATGAGAGGCTGCAGAGAATAGAAAATGGTTTATTATCAAGCTTGCAGCCTGTTCCCAAAGAAAATGATAAAGAGCATATGTTGTGCAGTGAATAACACTGGTAAAATGTACTGCTGCTGGGTGTTGTATACCTGGCCATGGATGTACACAATAATCCAACTAATACTTAAATGCCTTAAGATTCATAGCTTGTCTGTCCCAGAACTGGTGAGTGTCACCAATCATCAACACAGTGCTGAGACAGACATTCATATTTATGAGAATTCAGCCTATGGCTTTACTAGGATTCAGGGACATCCAAGAGGCATGAAATGTGCCCTATCTCTGCATTTCCTGGTCACACAAGTCTCACCTGTCCCAAATTTGGTCGGACAACTCAGGCAAAGCTTTGTCATGTGCACATCAGGCATGGCTATCATTATAACACGAGCTCAGCTGCGTTTAGGACATTACTTTGCCAAAGCTGACAAATTCTATGAAATTGAATTGATTATTATTTGATATTACTGTATATTTTTTTCTCAATGCATTTAGTTTATTTCATAATGAATATTATGGTTTATGAATTGGGACGAGACTAAATGGCAGAACTTTTCCTGATGCTGTAAACAAAAACTTTTAATTACAGAGTCAATAGTCAGAATTCAGCAATAACCATTTTACAGGGAAAGTGCAATGAGATCCATGAACTGAGGATGATATAATGATATATGGTGATAGAGGAAGGTGATCGTCACTACAGGCTGTGAGAGAATAGCAAGAGACAGAGATTGCTTAATGGCCTCAGAGAACCGGATGCACACTTATGTTTCGCTACTTTTTACGTGCGTAATTTTAGGAACGGTTGAACTGCGCATTTGTAGTACTTTTTTTTTACGCAAGCTGCGTAGTATTTAGGCATGGAAGTCCATTATGCCCGGATTTGAAAACCAGACTTAGTGACACACGTACGGAGGGGCGGGGTTGTCTTCTGTACGTGCGTAGATTAGTGAAAGTGGGTGGGGGGAGGCATTTAAATGGACTAATATGGGCGCAGTTTGTCGTGTACGCACATACGGAAGGAAAATACGCACGTAACTACACACATAGACTTAAGGTTGCCCTATAGACCCGTAATTCACCGAAAACCCGTCCGTGTGAGGGGTGTTGCCTTGCCACGAACGTGCGTATATTTGCGTACTTTATATACGCATCTGTGAATACGGCCCAGAATGCCTACAGTTACGTGTCTACATGATCTTGGGCTGTAAATACAGCTGCAAGCTATACAAAAAAACTGTTATTTAGGTCATCTTCTGGGTCCACTAATAGTTAACTTCTTCTGCCACTTAAAAAGATTTCAGTCTGGACACTGTTGGTTTGATATGCAGAACCGTGAGCCAGAAGAAAGTTCTGGACTTGACAATACAAACATATGCAAACACGCCAGTCATCTGGAGAAGGTATATCCCTCCAGAGATTAACAATAATGTGTCTTTTTCACTATCTCCTTGATTGAGGACAACCTTTCCCAAGATGATATGAAACAGGGCCACAGATTGATTTGTTCCTTGCTTCTTTTGATTTTAAAGATTACCTGACAGAATTGGATTATTTGTTCCAATTTTCTCTCCATCATCACCGTCATGCTGAAGATAAGTACTTGGGCACGGGTAATTGAACTTCAATTGTACATGATTGAGACACCACTCTATCAGTGAGATGACAGCAGAGGTGCAATCAGATGGGGTTACATATTGTATATGCAGTCCCTCATGTAGCCCAAACACTCTTCCTTCCTGTGTTATTCCCTTGGATATGCTATATAGCAGTTGTATACTTTTCCAGTCATAGTACAGGCTGTAAGTCTACTGTACCAGACCACATACTTATTAGAGAGAGTTTCTTCTGCATCCATAGTGGCACAGAATGAGAGACAGCTTTTGAAGGAGTAAGGTCTTGTGTGTAATATTAGAATGGTAAAAAAAAAAACTTGAGATCAAACCCTGAGAGAAGGAAACATTAGCAGGCAGCTGTAAAGCATGAAATCAATAAACAAACCCACTTTCAGCTGATTACACTAAAGAAGACTGATTAGACATCGTCAAGTAGAGTCAATCAATCAAGTATATATTTCGGGAGCTTGGAGCCCACGCTCTTCAACTTGGAGGGGGGAATAGATGAAGAAGGGCTTTATTCTCGTGTCCTGGACACAGACCACATCTTGTGTTCTCATAAACCTACTAAATACTGGATTTTAGAGAGAAATGGTGGTAATCTGACACCAGCAAATGTCCAGTCCTCATACACACGCACGCACACAATAAATGTAAGGTTCGCTCAGTCAATGTAGAGCAATTGAAATTCAGTTTGAATGTTTTTAAATATGAAGGGTTTAAATGCAGTTCAAATTCTCAAGGGCTCCAATAAGGAAATAACCTCCCAGCACCAGAACCTATTATGACATTATTTATTTATTATGAGTCTTTTCCTTAATGCTGGACTTCTCTTTGCAAGGGAAAGGGGGCACACAATAATACTGGATTTTAGAGGGAAATGGTGGTAATCTGACACCAGCAAATGTCCAGTCCTCATACACACGCACGCACACAATAAAAGTAAGGTTCGCTCAGTCAATGTAGAGCAATTGAAATTCAGTTTGAATGTTTTTAAATATGAAGTGATTAAATGCAGTTCACATTCTCAAGGGCTCCAATAAGGAAATAACCTCCCAGCACCAGAACCTATTATGACAGCGCCTTCTCCTTAATGCTGGACTTCTCTTTGCAAGGGAAAGGGGGCACACAATAATACTAATCAATGCGCATACCACGCTCTCCTGCCTGAGAGTCAAAGATTAAAAGTTCAAGGCAACACAAAACAACACAGCAAATTCCCCCTAACAGCAGTACATTGAACCCAGCGTCCTGGAGAGATTATCCTCAAAACAGGATGAGAAACGCTTACTTACATCATCTAACTCTTCTAACTATCCTCACATACTGAAGGGATCTCTGGCAAATACAGTAACCTTTCTCCAAGATGCATTGAACCCCCACAGAACTTGACAGATTTAGCTGTTTGAATATTTTTTTTTGGGCAATTGCAAACTTTCCTATGCTTAATGGGGCAGTTTATAAAAACAAAAGAAACACAAAAATGTTGACTAGACAAAAATAAAATAGTAATACCTATATTTTTTCATATTAACAATATAGGACAGGATCCAGACCCCTGCACTCTTTCTGTACGTGCGGGGGTCTTAAAGTTCGCACAGAAGAGAGGAAAAATCTCCCCTGTTACTCACCTGTCGTGAGGGAAAATACATGACCGCTGATCTGCGTGTAAGTGTTATACCAGGCCACACTGTAACATTTAAATCCCTCCCACCCACCTTGCATACTTTTGGCATGCGGAGGACAAATCTTGTTTCGTAGGAGATCCGCACGTAAAGTGTACATAACATCTGGGGGGCACATACACCATTCTACCAGACACCCCACTTACACACTTTGGGGCTGATCCAGAGCTATGCCCGCTGTAGTACGGTGGGCTTAAGCGTAAGATCGGCTGAAAAGCCAATCTACGCATGCGCCGGGCAGATGTTGCACGGCGTAACTATGGCAATGCCCAATCGTTGATCGGGTGTCCGTAGCACCAGCGTAGTAACGATGGAGGGGGCGTCCCCCAGCGTTGCTACGCTGTAGTTAGTGTAGGGAGGCGGGGGGAGGGAGGGTAATGAGGCTGGGAGTTAGTTACCCTTGCTTACGCCGGCTGAAGTTAAGGTAGCCGCTGACGTAAAATCACCCATTAGTATTTACTGCGCATGTGCACGGCAGAGTTACGCCACGTAACTCTGAACATACGTACCAGCCACATATCAACAGAGTAACTACGAATGAAGGGGCGGTCCAGCCATATGATTCCCGTAATTACGCTTCGGAGGCGGGGTGAGGCATTTAAATCGTACAGGATGGATGTGCTAAGGCACTTGCGTACGTGAAGCATAATACGTGACCTCTATGTTGTGTGCTAAACCTGCAAACATATAAAAGTATAAGGAACTAATCTTTGCCGTTCTTGCTCTATACCTGTGGGATGGAGGAAAGATCTATTTTTCGAATGGATGAAAACGTTTGAACAATATAAGTGTGTTTAAGGCCCCCACAGAGAGCTCTTACAGAATTGCTGAGTCGTCACAGCGCACAATAAAACGGAGCAGACATCGAGCAAGATGCAACTGTTGAAACGTTTGCTTATCTAAAAAAACTAAGAACTGTTGCTATTGTGAAAACCTATATCTATTTTACTATAGTAAATACAAAAAAGGACAGTTATATATACTTTAGCACGGATTGGAAGGATAGGAAACGTGTAGTCAGTCTCCTTTCAACAAAAGAGATAACCGAGTGCCAGATAGGCAGGAAGAAACATGAACAACCCTCTGGGCCTGGCCCACATCAGCTAACATAGGCGTTATTATCAGGGTTGCCGACTACTGAAAGCTTAGAAAGCCACAGATGACTGCGAGGGGGCGGCGCTTAATGACACGGTTTATGCAAATGATGTCGGGGCATGCAAGAGATTTACCGGTTCCCAAATGTTGGGAGTTTCCCGGATATTCCAGAAGAGTCGGTAACCCTGGTTATAATATGCTTACAGCGTAGGAGTGGGCCAGGGGCAGGATGTATGTGTTATGTGTCCTGCCTCTTTCTGAATGTGAGCATGCTCCAAAGAGTTAACACATTAAACTCACATGAGCAGCAGGAGCTAGAAGACTCATATTTATGATTACACTTTTATATATTCCCCTGCAGCAAGACATTTATGGAGAAAGAATATAACATTTAAACACTGCTCTGTGTGCTTTGCTGGTGGGTCATAATCCTATGTGATTTCAGTTAGGGTTCTGTGTACATTATAAGTGCACAATAATCTTTAATAATTCCATTTTTCATGCTGCATGCTTATAGGTGGGTCCTACACAGGGCTGGTGCTAGGGTGTTAGCCGGCTCCCTGTAAACTAAAACTTTGTGCCTTCCTGCGAAGGGGAGAAGAGAAGAGGGGGATTCAGAAGATTGGTCCCTGGCTGTCATACAGACAGTGTGATAGGCACTGCAGCTGATCATAAGGTCAACCTGGCGCAGTCCTGCAGAGCATCCACCACTGACCAAATTGCGCCAGCCCTGGTCCTACAAATATGAAGTTATAATAATGGTTTTGTATGAGATATGGGTGTGTAACACTTGAAGAAATTGTCACTAGTGTGCTCAAGGAATAACACAGGTTGGAGTCCCCGGCCCGAGGGATGTTTTTTTAAAGTAAAGACAGCAAAAAGTAATTTTTTGGCTGTCTCTATTTTGAATAGGCAGCCCGATGGGCATACTCACCCATTCATTTTCACCTGCCGCAGACCCGTCGCTGACACCTCAGAGGTTAGTGGGAGGGTTAGGCTCTGAGGAAGGGAGGGTTAGGGCCATAGAAGGGGAGAGTTAGGGTTAGGATCAGGCTGCAGGGAAGGGAGAATTAGGGGAAGGTTTTGAGGAAGGGAGATTTTAGGGTCAGGCTGCGGGGAAAGGGAGACTTAGGGTTAGGCTGCAGGGAAGAGAGGGTTAGAGTTAGGCTGTGGGGAAAGGAATCTTAGGGTTAGGCTGCAGGGAAGGGAGGGAGGGATAGGCTGCGGGAAGGGAGGGTTAGGGTCATGGAAAGGGAGAGTTAGGATAAGGATTAAGGAAAGGGTTGGGGTTAGATTTTTTTTATTTACCTTTCGGAGCACTGTGTTCAGTACTCTGGAAATTGATTGCTATGCCCCTTCAAGGCAAAACCAATCGATTTCCCAGCCAGTTTGGAACTGGCTGGAAGAGAACAGCTTTTTCCGCTATAGGGCCGTTCTCAGTGGGTACAAACACACGGATAATACACCCCTAATAATGAGTAGCTGGTTAGATGGCACTGGAATGGTATGACAAAAAAACCATTCTTAATAACAAATTTTTATACTTCCAACATTCAGAATCTCAAAAAGGGACACAATATGCCCCGCCCATTTCCATCCAAACTCCATCCAGCTCTGCTTTCATATGATCATATTTGACCAAAAATCCATCCATTTTCTCAACACCTTGTGCCTCGTTAGTGGGCACAAATTGGGACAGTCTCGTCTAAATAGGGACAGTATGAATTGCAACTCGTAAATTGGTGCATGCACGCTCTGCTTTTTTGCATTTAATAAAAGGAATACATCATATGCTTCAGCACTGATGTGCTGGGGAAACATTCTGATATTCTGCATAAATACGCCTTATGTCTAAGAGCTACGTTATGCTGTTAGTCTACTTATTACAGTCTAGATTAATTAACCCTCTAGAAATATAGAAATGTCTTTCTTGATATGACCTTCAGGTCTACTAGCAGAAAAAGAGCTAATTGAAGAAATCGCATATACTTACCTGTGCCTTAATGCAGATTCACTGTTGAAAAAATGAATTGAACTTTTTATTTTAGGTAGTTGTATTAAGTGTATTATTAAGGTAGGTCCAGAATTTTAGTGCAGCAGATGTACAGATCTGTTGCTTAAAATGTGTGTGACCTATCCAGAGCTCTGACATTAGCAACTCTGAATGGGATGTACTGGAAATAAGCATGCTTTTCACACATGCACATGTATGGATATAGGCAAATAGACTGAGAGGTGAAATGCAACAGCCTATATAAGTTATATATTTAATATGTTTATACGTTTCATTCTGCCACCATTTGAAGTTCAGAAGAGCTGAGTACAAAATAGATGTGAAACGGGTGTGGTTCACCACTGAGAATGGCCTTTTTTCAAAAGGGCCATTTTCGACACCCCCTTTGCAAAGACGGAGCTGAACCAAAACTTTCTGCACCCTAACCCTTCCCTTCCACAACCCTAACCCTAACTCTCCCTTCCCTACAGCTTAACCCTAACCTTCCCCTTCTCTGATCCATCCTCTCCCCGCAGCCTAACCCCAAGTCTCCCCTTCTCCGAACCATCCCCTCCCCACAGCCTAACCCTAAGTCTCACCTTCTCCCATCCATTCCCTCCTCACAGCCCAACCCTAAGTATCTCCTTCTCACATCCATCCCCATCCCACAGCCTAACCCCAAACCTCCACTTCTCCCATCCATCCCCTCCTAACAGCCCAACCCTAAGTCTCTCCTTCTCACATCCATCCCCATCCCACAGCCTAACCCCAAACCTCCACTTCTCCCATCCATCCCCTCCTAACAGCCCAACCCTAAGTCTCCCGTTCTCTGATCCATCCCCTGCCCACAACCTAACCCTAAGTCTCCCCTTCTCCCATCCATCCTCTCTGCAGCCTAACCCTAAGACTACCCTGCTACACTACACCCCCTGCAATGACCTGTCGGCGCGTCGGGCCCTGTCAGGTCCTGTGGCAGGTCTGTGGCATAAATACAATTTACAATTAGCTGTCGGCTATGTTTATTTAAAAAATGCCACTTTCGCAGTGGCAACCGCAACCCTGTTTAAACACATTGGTGGGTTTTAATTGGTTTAGCCTGGAGGGTGGCATTGGTTGGGCAGGTCTGGACTGGAAGGTATTGTTTTATGTTCTTCTAAAAGAAGCTACTCACTGGATGTCCAGCCTCTTTGTCTGTCACTTCCATTTGTCATTATCATGATGGGTTTTTTTACCCATTTTTTCCATTTTGATAGGGCATAGGTAGGTGGCAGTGGTGGTTTGACGCTAAGGAAAGGGGTAAGTTTATTGGTTATTTAGGGGCCAAATTTCTAGTGGTGAATAAGATCGTCCTACGGTCCTACCTCATAATGCCTCATTTGGTTAACAAGGTGTGCAATTGAAGGGAAAGTTGACTACTGGGGTAGCGCCTCAGACAATTGCTGTTGCCCCTTAATTGTTCAGGCTCAATTTAATTAAATGAATAAATCTATGACCCCTTTTAAAAATTCAATACAGTTTTCTGTGTCTTTATTTAGAGTGCTGCTGTGTATGACATGAGTGAGGCATTAATTGTCGTTTCTTAGGAGTCAGAAATACTTAGGTAGGGTCCTGGTTTCTGAAGCCAGTAAGTGACCTCCGCTCTTGCCAAAGTTTGGAGATCATGGGCCTGATTCAGAGATACGATTTCCACGGCACTTAGGAGCGTATATTTAAGATCCTAGAAAATTCGCAAAACTGCGCATGCGTAGTAATAGTGCAACGCCGTCTACGTAGCGGTTAGGAGCGTAAATTCGCTAAGAGCGTAAGTTTGAACGCAAACAA
>WWET01000749.1:257347-273245 GCA_011038615.1 Limnodynastes dumerilii | reverse complement strand
CCACGTCACTTAAGATCCCAAATGACAGCGTAGAGTCTACTCTACTCAATGGTGGTCTAAGTTTAAGATCCACCGCTGTTTGCAAGGGGAGTGACTCTTTAGGCAGTGGGCTGGAACCTGCTAGGATCTTAACATTAGATGCGTATATTTGCAATCTTTTCGCAATCGCATCTCTGAATCAGCCCCCATGTAACTCTGAACGTTGGATCCTGATGATTGTTATTTCTCACTATTTTGTTAAAGGCCACAAGAATAATCCCAAGATTTTGGCATTCTGACCTGCGTACAGATAAGCTTATTAAACAATGCATTCATTAATGAGGAACTTTCATATCAAGGGAAATAATAGGTACTAACACAATCTGAAAAGCAAATGAACTCATGTGGTTAATTTTGATCATCTGATTATACAAATGGAAAACTTATAATTCAAAAATAAGTAAATGATTGTAATTAGCGCACATATAGTACTTGTCTACAGAATTATGATCAGGCAGCCGCTGGTTTCCAGGATTTTACGGCTCGCTCTAATTCTATTTTTCCCACTTATGATGTTAAATAATGACAGAATTATATTCATTGTTTTTCTGTAATAAATCTCAGACAAGTTGGCTTAATTTCAAGATAGTTTTTTTTTTCTTTTAATAAGTAGAATGCTTGGTAATCCATGTCTTAGGAAGTGCATTATAGGGCCTGATTCAGAGGCTGAAAATAAGAACTTAAAGTTACACCTGGGCAAAACCATGTTTATTTCAGGGGGAGTCAAGTTAATTTTATTCTATGCATGCAGGGAGAATGCTTTGCTTTTACTTATTGCACACAGATACCTGATCAGCTTCACTTTTAAACTGCTAATTAGACTTGAGCTGGGAAACATCACCTTTTAACTATAATACTGTTGCAACAAATTAAATTTGACTCCCCTGAAATCAACATGGTTTAGCCCAGGTGTAACTTTAAGTTCTTATTTTTAATCTCTGAATCAGGGCCATAGTTTTTAAAAACAAAACATACATATTACACAATATAAACAAAATGACAAGGTAATACAGGCTATGAAAAATGATGACAGAGGCACCCAATGCAGCTCAGGTACTGATGATGGGAGGCTGAGATTGGGATGAGGTCAGGGGAGGTGGAGGAAATGAGCATGCAGAGCTCTGGCTGTATTCAGAGAACCATCCGAAAAAAAGTACGCAATTATTCGCACAGACGCAGCAAGGCAACGCCCCTGACACTCCCCTCACATGGGGCCTGATCCAGAACTACGCCTCGGAACGAATTTACACGTGGCTGAGACGTAAAATCGCTGTTTTGTACGCACTGCGCATGCGCACCATAGAAAATACGCACATTATCGTAGCGTAATTGTGAACGTATGGGCCATTCACGTATGTGTCACGTAAATACTTACGTGTGGGCGTGACAATTTTACGTTACTCCAAATTACGTGTGGAATACGTGAAGTAGGCGGGGGGTTGTATTTAAAGTGTACAGTATGGGGCGTGCTTAGCTGCGTAAATTCGTTCAGCCCATACGTACGTGTGCGTATGACTGCGGTTACGTCGGAAAAAGTTAAGGTAGGGTTTGGAAAGCGTATCTTGACAAAATACGTCCGTGCAAGGGGTGTGCCGAGGGGAGTGTAGTGAAAATACGCTCCACGAATAAACGTACGGCAAACATAGTTCTGGATCTACCCCATGGACAGGTTTTATGTGACTTACGAGTGCCTGGTCCTGCCTTATCTTTCCTTTGGCATTTGCGTGCGTCGAGTTGTCCCGTAAGTGCGTATCTAACTAACCGCGCCCACACTTCATTAAAATGCCTCCCCCCGCCCATTTTTATTTAAATTCTCACATGCGTATTTTAACGTGGGAGATCCGTGCTTATTTACCCGCGTGCGATTCACATGTCCGTTCCGGAATATAGTCTACGTAAACTCCGTAAATAAAGTTACTACGCATGCGCAGTTAAAACGAACCTAAAAATACGCACGGGACTCGCCGTGAAAATGGTTCTCTGAATACAGCCCTTACAATCTTACGGGCCATATGCAGACTCCCGGACATATAACATATACTAGTAAAAACCGTAAAACTCCAGATGTATATGTTATATACGTCCGGGAGTCTGTGTGTGGAAGGACAGACGTGATACACTAATTGGAGTGACGGGCAGAGGGGAAGATGATGGGAGAGAGAGAGAGAGAGTGGGAGAGATAAATAAAGGTTAGTCGGGGAGGCAAGGGATAGGGTTAGGTGGGGATGGAAAGAGAGAGACTGGGTTTTGAGTGATTGTTTATAGATCTATAGGCTAGGGGATGGTGAGAGATCACCAAAACAGAAGTCTTGAATGCAGGATAGTGAATGTTAGAAACACAAATGTACGTGTAGCCATCTGCAAGCAGGTAAGCTCATGCCCCTAACATAGGGTGACCAGCCCCCAGCTGATGTTCAGTGGCAATAAATTATGTTCTAAGCATCCATAGGTACTAAAGAGCAAAACATTTTTTTTGTACAAACAATATCATCAGATTTGGGAAGACCAGTGTTTACCTGTGTACAATGGGGCTGATTCAGAGATGCGATTGCGAAAAGATCGCAAATATACGCACCTTAGGTAAGATCTTACCATGTTCCAGCCCACTGCATAAACAGTCACTCCCCTTGCAAACAACGGTGGATCTTAAACTTAGACCACCATTGACTAGCCTTAACTCTGCGCTGTCATTTGAGATCTTAAGTGACGTAGTAGCGTTTATTTAAGATCCTAAGTGTCTGCCCGCGCCCACTTTCCCTCATTTCCCTGCCTCCCCCCGCCCATTTCCATGCAAATCCTTAAGATCTTAAACTTTCGCAGCACTTAAGATCTTAAGTGCTTGCGATCGATTCAAACTTACGCTCTTAGCGATTTTACGCTCCTAACCGCTATGTAGACGGCGTTGCACTATTACTACGCATGCGCAGTAATGCGAATTTTCTAAGATCCTGAAAATATACGCTCCTAAGTGCCGTGGAAATCGTATCTCTGAATCAGCCCCAATATGTACAATGGCCAGTTACATTAAATGAATCCTGTCTAGACACACTCTTGCTGACAGAACATTTGTGTGCAATAAGGGAGATTTAACCTGAGTCTACTTATATGTGCAGGATTGTACAGATCTGCTCTACAAGTAAATGTATTATTTAGAGTGATCGTTTTAGTGTTGTTTTACCATCATGTAATGTTGCACAAACCAGAAAGCAAATACTTTAAATATTAATCTGAAAAGACTGTGAGATAATGCAGAATGCCAGATGAACAAGTGAGTGTATGTAAGCAAGTCTTACCTTCCCATGTTCTAGCGGGATAACACAGTTACGGTAATCCCCTAGCTCCCCCTGTTCAGGAAGGATATCACCTGTACATCATATCCCTAACTCCCTCTATTTTGGATGGACATCACAGGGTTGCCGACTCTCCCTGAATGTCCGGGAGACCCCTGAAATTCGGGCAGTTCTCCCAGGATCCTGGGAGAGCCTGCAAATCTACCGCAAGGGACTTGAGGCTTGTGGTTTCCATGGAACAACGAGCCTCAAGTCCTGCCCCCCTGCCTGGCAACACTAGTATACTAGTGTTGCTAGGGACAGGGAGGGGACTTGATGATGCAAATTGCATCATCAAGCCCTGCCCCCATCACTATTAAACCCCAAAACGTGTAATAAACAGTCAAGAGGCGTGGTTTAACACAATTTGCATAATTTGTGTTGTTAAGCTCCGCCCCCTGCATGCATGCATGGCTTCCCTCGGGTATCTACCGGAGGGAAGCATTTAAAAGTCGGCAACCCTGGTGATATACCTGTACATCAAGGACTGGATTAACAGATACGTGGTTACTAAGTGTGCGTTTGTATATGCATGTAGTAAGTAAACACCCATGACACTCCCCTAGCATGAATGGGTTTTTGGTTACTTACGCCTCCATAGGGCACCCTTATTTCTACATGTATACTTAAGCCCATATGTTACTTACGTACGTGCATATCTTACTAACCTCACCCTCAAAAGCCCATTTCAATGCCCCCCCCACTTTCACGTAACTACGAACGTACGGAAGACAACCACGTCCCTCTCTACGTATGTCCCTAAGTCCGTACCTAGACTTACGTGCGTAAATACTACGTAATTTGCGTTTTAAAAATTACTATGCATGTGCAGTTAATCCGCTGCTAAAAATACGCACGCAACCCCACGCCAAAACGTATCTGGGAATATGACCCCAAATCCTTAACCCCATCCTCAATCCTGCCCACCCCCTGGAACACTAGGAATTGCAGCAGTGATTGACAGGGGGCAGGGCTTAATGACACAAGTTGCATAAATCATGTTAAATAACGTAAAATAATAGGAAATGACGTGTTACACTAAGTCGGAAATATTTCCTGCGATGCCAGTGATATCACTAGAATGTTTTGAAAACACCCCAGAGGCTTTAACCCTTTAATCCCATAAAAAAATGCCATACAGGAGGTGAAACAAATAAATAGCACATAGCGATTGTGGCATTTGCCATATGCAAGGCAGAAAGACCAAAACTCTCCCACCCAACCAAAAGACAGTGCAAAGTAGTGATCCCTAAAAAAAAAAATTGAGGCAATAAATAAAGTGCCTTGAACGTGAATTGATCATTTGTCACACAGTGCATTTGGTTACAACCTTGCTGCTCCTGTTGTGCATATTAGCATAGGCTTTCATGGCTTTCATGCCACAACCTCAGGTCAGAGCACAAGGTAGCACTCTCCATCAAAGGGCTGCTATTTCTTCTTCTGATAAGGACAGATAATACACAGGATCTTAGACAATATGTGAAAACCTGTTGGGAAATACATTGATTGTAAAACAACCACGATTTAACCTTGTGTCCTGGAAATCCCCGTCACAAACAGGTAATGGATAGAACAATAGAGGAAAATACTAGTATGTAGGGTGGAACTACCCAAAACATGTATGGACGACAAAAAAACTGAAAACACTGCTAAATAATTCACTGATTAACCATGAGTGATGAAAACACAAATATATCAGGGCTCAGTTTTCCATGTATTTTCATTGGATGGGGAATGCCGCTATGTTCAGCTGATTTGTGTTGAAATACACCCCAGCAATGTAGCGGTGACAGCAATGCAACAGCGACTGGATTCTATGCAGAAAAATTCAAAGAATTCCAATGGTGACATATACATTGACCATCCCCTAACCCTAACTCTAATCTTAACACTTCCCGTTCTGCACCTAATCCTCCACTTCTAGCTGCCTAACCTTAACCCTCTCTATACCATAGCATAATCCTAACCTTCCCCTTCTAGCAGCCTAACCCTAATTTTCTCCTTGTAGCATCCTAGCCTTAACCCTCCTTGTCCCACAGCCTAATCCTAACCTTCCTCTTCTAGCATCCTAGCCTTAACCCTCCTTGTCCCATAGCCTAACCCTAATTTTCCCCTTCTAGCATCCTAGCCTTAACCCTTCTTGTCCCACAGCTTGACCCTAACCTTCCTATTCTAGCAGCCTAGCCTTAACCCTCCTTGTCCCACAGCCTAATCCTAACCTTCCTCTTCTAGCAGCCTAACCTTAACCCTCCCTGTCCCCAAGCCTAACCTTCTACTTCTAGCAGCCTAGCCTTAACCCTCCCTGTACCACAGCCCTAACCCTAAACCTTCCTCTTCTAGCAGCCTAGCCTTAACCCTTCCTGTCCCACAGCCTAACCTTAACCTTCCTCTTCTAGCAGCCTATCCTTAACTCTTCCTGTCCCACAGCCTAACCCTAACCTTCCTCTTTTATCAGCATAACCTTAACCCTCCATGTCCTGCAGCCTAACATTAACCATCTCCTTCTAGCAGCCTAACCTTAACCTACCCATTATTGGGAGAGGGTAATTGTCAAAATAGGGCCGTTCGACATAATACCCATTTCCAACAGGAATTTTCTGTATTACAACTATTTCTGGCACTGACAGCCGCAATACAGATGTTGGCTGTATCAGTGTCGGAAATAAACTGTTCAAATATGAGAGTGCTTCCTCATTTTACTGGTTTTATAACTATTAAATTGCCCAAGTGATGAAGAATCCATTTCCCTGCTATAAAAAGTCACAGAAAGTGTAGTTTAACTGTTCAAATATGAGAGTGCTTCCTCATTTTACTGGTTTTATAACTATTAAATTGCCCAAGTGATGAAGAATCCATTTCCCTGCTATAAAAAGTCACAGCCCTTAGCACTAGTTCTACCAGTTTTAATTTCGGAAATGTATTTGTTGGAATTTACATACCCCTTGACATGAGTGACAAATCTCATCTACTTTACACATTTAAAAAAATCAAGGTTATGTGTTTAGATTCTGTTTTGATCCGTGGTAAGGTGACAGTTTTGCTTTTAGCTGACTTCCATTTCTCTGCACTAGTGTGAAATCCGAAAAACTGCATAATTCTGTGGCTCATAAAAATGTATGATTTCACAGGGAAAAGGCTTCCTCCTGGCTCATTTCTTCTGCTTAGGGTTCAGTGGCATGAACAAAATACCAATGCAGATTAGAGAATCCCAACCAACGTTTTTTTTTTAATAATGGGTGTATTCAACATCGGTCTCTTCCTCAATTTTCTCATTACTGAAACAATCCCTTTTAAAAACTGTCTTCTCAAAGCAGGCATTAAATGCCCCTTAATTACTAGTATTTAACCAATCACATGTTTCCATTTCAAAGACCATTAGCTTTCTATTAAGACATTAAACAATTTAGTCAAATGCGCTTCATTGAAAGATCTCGCTGTGGGATTGTTTTAAGGTTTATCTCTGATGTCACGTCTGTCTCTTAAACGATGCTCTTATTTACTGATGTGCTGTTGTTTTGGCAATTTGTACTGTTGGCAGATATCATGGGCTCGCCGTCAGGCGCAGAATGAGTAATCTGAACAGATAAGAGTGTCTGTCTGCAAATGAGTCTGCGCCTCAGCACATATGCACAGCAAGGTGAATTAAATCAATGGCTTCTGCGAGGGATGTAAATACGACAGATGTGTTAATGACTTTGTTATTTTTCTCAAAACAAAGATGCTGATTTGTTGCACTCTCACTTATTTATTTTAATATTTAATGGACAGAATGTCACCAATCTTTTTTTTTTTGTTTTTTTGAGCAACAAAGAATAAAACAAAAAGGGTAATTCATTTACCTCTCACGTGCGGACTTAGGGCTCTATTTACAAAATTTGTTTTTATATATTAATGCCCTTTTTCATGTGAAAACGGGCATTAGCACATGAAAACGAAGTTAATGTTATTTACAAAGCATGGATTGCCATGGAAAACTGCAGTTTCCATGGCGATCCAGGTAAACAACGTATGACCTTGCCATCCCGTTCTTTTCAGTCCATGCCGGCTCTTCATCATATTTACTAACCCTCATAGTGGAGTTTTACACTCCGCTCTAGGAGTTAAAATAAGGCTTCTATTCCAGCGATCTCCCCATATAAAACCCTTTTTCTTCCCCTAATAGCTGTTATTAGGGGGAGGAAAATTGGGATATATATGGGGAGACCACTGGAATATATGCAAATAGTACATTGTTAGAAAAACAAAGACTTAAAGACTTACCTCCCCGGGAGATGCATCTGCCCGCAGGTGCCAGTCCCAACATAAAGAGCCTGCTCGTGCGCAGTGTTTCTCATGCCGGGGCTTCATTCTTACTAAGTCCCAAAGAGAGTCTCTGCGCATTAGCAGACCTCCGATGGGACTTCAATCAGACGAATCCTGTGATGACTGCAGAAAACTTGAATGTCATTGCGGGACAACCAGCGGAGGTTAAGTAAATAATATGAATGTAGCTCACAGCGAGCTGATTCGAACCTGGGTATACTCATATGGGTAAGTAAAAGGAGCCCTCAATGACTTCCGTGCATACAGAAAATGCATGGAGGTCAGCATCACGCCCAGAGTAGCTATAATGTATATAAAGTTTTTAAATAAAATTCACGAGTGATCGTGTAATTGTTTAAAATGGTTGTATATTAAGACACTGAAGAAAATTCTGCAATTAGAATTGTATTTATTATATAGTCCTACAGAGGTCAAGGTCATGAAAAGCAGCCATACAGGGGGAAAAAACAGACTGCAAAGATACTACTTTAGCAACCAAGCTATATTGCACGCATCACTCATTATAAAGACACCTCTGGGTTCCCGGCTCCCTACCAGAATGGACTCATCCCGGTGGGTTTGGCATTTCCTGTGCAGCCTCTGTAAAAATATGGTCTGTTTATGGGGTTAATATATGATGACCTCAGAATCTTGTAATGATGATAATGCTTTTATTGAACAGAAATTATCTATAGGACTGCAATGTTGTTTAGAAAGCAGAGGAATATAGGAGGGAGGCCTGCTGACTGATGTGTGGCTCTTATTTGCTTTTCTATAGACACTTTAACGTCATCTGCTTCTGGCTAACTTATAAAAATATGGGTAAAACCTCAAGACACCTTCTATAGAGCTGCTATGTAGAGGAAACTCTTAATATTGTGTAACAGGACACTCAGGTTCATATACATACCTCCCAGCCCTGAGAATACAGAAACAAGACTCCGTTGCGCCCACAAATGACCATATTTGGGCATAACTCCACTCCTTTTTTGAGTCGCAATTCGGGACAGTCCTGTGAATATCAGGGTTGCGACTCTTCCAGAATGTCTTGTATCCCAGGAGAGCCAGCAAAACTTCCTCAAGTCCTCATTATAGTAATCCCTAGAATTACTAGGTAGGGGCGGGACTTGATGATGTCATCAAGCACTGCCTATCCCCTGGAACACTACGGACTACAGTAGTGGTTTACAGGCGGCGTGGTTTAATGACACAATTTGGATAAAGATCTCCTGGAGGGAAGAAATAAAATGTAGGCAACCCTGCGATACATCCATGGCAATCCATGTAAATATGGGGGGTCTCCACCAGCTCATTAATTCAGAGCAGGCCGGTGCCGGAGCAGAGTTTTAGTAAAAATAAATTAGTGCAGTTATCTCCCCATATTCTCCATTTTCTCTCCCCCTAATAGCTGTTATTAGGGGAAGGAAAATGGGAACATATATGGGGAGACTGCTGGAATAAACATATATGTGTGTAAGTAAAAGAAAATATAAAAAAAAAAATAATAATGTTTAACACTAAACAAGAAATATATACATTAATAATATTAAAGATAATAAAAAAAATTAAGAAAAAATGAAATCTTACCTGTCTGGGAGAAGCGTCTTATTGCACACGTAGTGTTTTTCATACCAGGACTTGAGATTTTCAAAGTCCCGTAATGGAGACTGTCAAATGCAAAGACCTCGGAGATCATCGCAGGACCCCGCAGTAGGTGGGGTAAGTATTAGTCATTTTTATGAACGAAGCTGCCAGGCTCACTGCGAGGAGAAGCAACGTTCATAAAAATGATATCCTATGTAAATAGACCCCAAAATACATAATGCATACATGTTCTGATCATTTATAGCAAAGACTGACAGTGGTGGGATATGAGTTAGGCAGGTGAGACAGGAAAGAAACAGTTCAGGGGTGCTAGATAAAATAAAAAGAGACATCTCTATATTTATCTTCAGATGAAGAACTGGGGCAATGGAAATAACAAGGTATTTGGCAAGTAGTTTATGGAAAGGCTGTCTCACCCTCACTGCATTTATCCTCCATTGTGATAAGGATTTGGAATGACTGTAATGGTACTATATTTGTGCCCACTAGGACAAAGAAACATAGGTTTTGTGAGTTATACAAACAAATAATGGATGACCTTAAGGACTTAAAGTGAGATCCAGAATTCTGAAATTCAGCTGACTTTTGTACACTACAGGGCAGATCCAGTCGTTTTTACGGCGGCCATATGCGTAAGAACGGCATTTCTGTCGTTCTGTGCATGCGCCGAACCGTCATTCCTGCCATTCTGCGCATGCGCCAGGCAGATGTTGCCCGGCGTTATCTATTTATCAGGGTGCCCTGGATCGGGCGTCTGTAACTACAGGGTAGTTACGGATGAAGGGGCATGCATCCGTAACTACACTGTAGTTACGGAAGGTAGGCGGGGGGGAGGAAAGGAAATTAAGAACGGAGGGCTGGGTTAGGGGGTCACGATTAGTTTCCCGGCGTAATTACCCACTGTAGCCGGTGTAATAGTGGGTAAGTACGCCGGGACAGGGGGAGTGTCGGGGTGAGTGCTTATGAGCTACACTGGCTGTACTTACAAAGTACAGCACAGCGTAGCTCTGGATCAGGCCCTACGTATGTAAATCAGCTATGAATTGATACTGCTCATGCGCTGCACTGATATTTCCGCATCAGAATGCAGCCACCTGATGCAGGGCTTGGCTAAACTCTTACATACAATACAGTATTCCACACGCAGAGAGATAAGCACAGAAGAGTTAAGCTAGGGTCCTGGCCACAGAAATGCATTCTGCATGCAGGAGTCCAAAATCCGTACTTTAGCATTCGCAACGGAAGCTAACGTATGGATTTAGCACTTACAGAAATCTGAATCAGGTTTCTGGGGCCAGATTTGCTAAGCTGCGGGAAATAAAAATTTGTCTATTCCAACTGGAGATGTTGCCCATCGCAACCAATCAGATTCTAGCTGACATTCTCTAGTATGTAATAGGAAAGCAAGAGCTAGAATGTAATTGGCTGCGATGGGCAACATCTCCACTTTTCCTTTCCTTCAGCTTGCAAAACTGGCCCCTAGAGAGAATAAAATTGGTTTGACAACGCTATATCACATCATTTACTATTTTATAGTTAGATTAACATTGTACAAATATTCTCAGAAATAGTTGCAAGAAAATCTATTTAGTACATAACTCAAAGTTGATATTATTTTTACAGCATTGTTTAATGTTTAAACATTTTGTTAAGTAATTTATCTCACTTAATAGTTTCCTGTGATACATTATCGCTATTAGAGCCTGACGTTATCAGTCCTGTGATGATTTAGCTTCTAAATATTTCAGTTATATTGTATTAAGTAGGCACTGACTACAATGGAACGATCTCTAAAGTGTCACCCTAACTCCAGTCACTAATGATAAACACACACCATGCAGTGTCCAGCTTTCTATGGCACTGAATTAATAGTTGTGATGTGCAACAGATAACCCAGGTAAAAAGAAGTTTTATGCTCATGCAAAAACCACAACTATCAAGTACAGATTAAAATATCAAATTTCCATTTCTTTTCAACAAACGTTCAGAGGGAGAGATGGGTTTCCCGCTTGAGCCACAAAGTAGAATAAGCAGCGTCTTGCGAATAATGAATTGTTTTGGGACAAATAAATTGGTTTCCACGAAATAACAAGTGTCTGGTGTTGAGATTGTGTTCTCCTGCATTATAAATGTTCTTAAAAGTTCACATCAACAAGTTAAATGTTCAAAGGGAAGCCAAATTGCTCTTCTTCTGCTGGAGCCGGGCCTTTTAGTGAGACTGAATAAATGACTGTCATAGTAACGATACAAAACCTGCATTTTTCCAAAGAGCCCATTAAGCCTTACTATCCATATCTCGGCTGCAGTGTCAGCTACTTATGCAGGGAGAGGCTGATTCAGCTCATATCTTTATTTTCCTAGCCTCTGTGCAGGACTATAAGCTGCTCTAGCCTGATAAATAAAAGCGATGTGCCTCTGGGTGTCCACAGAATGGTAGCTTACCCTCCTTCTAGAAATCTTTACCCTGTCAGTCAGCTGAAGTCTCAGCCTCTGGCTTTTACCGCTTGGAGATGTAATTCAGCAACAATTCTGAAATCTAAAGCGTAGGCTGCAAACTTTCACTGTTGTCCTGCAGTGGTTTCTATGGGCTGGATCCAGATTTAAGTGAGTGCTTGAAATTAGTTACTCCTGGGCTAAACCATGTTGATTGCAGGGGAGTCATATTTCATCTGTTGCAAACAGTATTAGAGTTGAGAGGTGATGTTTCCTATCCCAAGTCTAAATAACAGTGTGATAGTAAAGCTGGTCAGTATCTGTGTGCAGTAAGCAATTCAAAGATATATCCCTGCATGCAAAGAATACAATTAACTTGACTCCCCCTGCAATCAACATGGTTTAGCCCAGGAGTAACTAATTTCAAGCACTTACTTAAGTCTGGATCCAGCCCTATATTACTGTATATATATTATAGGGGAACAAAACCCCATATATGTTTTAAAATGAATGATTGTATAATAAATCTGAATATATCTTAGATTTTTTTTCGTTTTAATAATATTTGGGAAAACCCTGTGATTGGCTGCTGTAATTTCGGAAAGGGTTGTCCCCCTAAAAGTAATAACTACGAAAGTAGAAAATTGTTTATATTTTTAACTAACATATATATTTCTTTGCATGGAACATCTAAAAACACAGAATAAATTATTGTCGTTGTAAAGCCCCCACAACATAGTTGGGGGAGGGGCTTGATGATGCAATTTAAATAATCAAGTGCCCCTGTGGGCCAAATGTTGGAAAGTGGCCAACTCACCCAGGAGTCTTCTGGACGCTCAAGGAGAGTTGGCAAATATGGTGTGTGTCTGTATAAGAATATCACTGTAATCTGCTAATATGAATATAAAAAAAAAAGGAAAGAAACCACCTAAATCTGGTAATGTGTTTAAGAAAGAAATAATCAGTGTTATGTGCAGTCACACTCAGAGAAAGACTATTCTGTAACACTCCTGTAGAGACTGCACCAACTTTGCTGAAGTCTATGCCCCCACTATCTGACTAATGTCAGAGGAATCACTTGCAAGGTAGAGCAGCTGTGTGCGAGATGCTATATTTCATAGGGGGATAGGAGGGGGAACGCCACATTTAGTGTCAGACCATCAATTGGGTGACACCTGATTGCACTACCTGCAGGGCCCTTGATACTGTCCTGGCAGCAGACACAGGGTTACACTGTCTAACTCAGCGCTGTAATAATGCTGCTTTCACATCACCATCCCGGCAGTAACTGAGGTTTTTCATCCCGGGTTATAGCCAGAGCTTTTTGGCCAAGAAAATTTAAAAAACCTAAGTGGGTGCTTTACTGTTGCAAAGCAACAGTAAACAAATCCCTCCAATCGGGTGTATTAGGTGAGACCCGAGTTAAAAAAACCCTGGTCAGCACCTTTCACATCACCACCAGATACGGGAAAAACCCTTCTTTTTTCCTGCGTCTGAATCACGGGTCAGGACCCCTGTACCTTACAGATACCAAATACCCGGGTTTTTACAGCGACCAGGGTTTCTGCCCAAAAACCCAGGTATTTGGTGGTTAAAGTGAAATGGGGTTTAAGAAGCAGTGGGGTCAAACAATGTTTCTCTGCATCTACTGCCTGCATTCTTCAGGGAAGTTACTGTCAGAGCAATACTAGTGTGTCACATGACCTCATGTCATAATTCATCAGTATCCCATTGCTTACAAGAGAAATGGAGGGAAGAGGGAGATATGGAGGTGTGAGTGACACAGAGGGAGAGAGTGGGAGTTACAGAGACACAAGATGAAAGTGAGTGACACCAAAAATTACTGCACCAGGTCACAACAACCTTACTGGTGCCATTATCTCATGATAAACTGGCACAGATAAAAGATAAGCATATAAACTACACATGATTGTGACATGTCATCACAAAATAATAATATGTGACAAAAGGCCATTCTATCTAACTTATGCCTGGCTGGAAGGATTGTTAAAAGTTGACACTTCTATAAGTTAAAATGTAATCAATATATGTTGCTATAAGTTACTATAATGTAATGCACTTAGATATTAGATGTAAAATACTTGTTAGATATAATGCTTTATATTACATTAATTCTGGTGTATCAATTACAGAACCTTGTATTCTATTATTATCAAACAACAAAACACAGATATTAAACCTTAACCAGCCACATGAAGCTTTTATTAGAGGAATCCTGGATGACAATGGGCTGCTGTACAGTAATGTGCAATTCTGTTATTACAAACCTCAGCTGTGGGCACCCCCTCTGGAGGCCTGCAGTGCAGAACAATCATTCCTTCAATGGGGACTTCTTTTCCTTGAGGATCCTGCTCAAAATTCTTCCGTAAGTCTGCAGAGAGAAAAGGATACAATAAAAGTCTTTCTACAATAAAACATTGGAAACATTTCCGTTTGGGTCATTGTTTTTATTAGGGCATACAAAAAAAAAGAAAAAGTATTACTCCAAAAAATATAAGAAGAGTTTGCTAATTGTCAGCAAATTTACTGACATTCATCTAAGGAAAAGTACAGTAAATAATAGCAAGTCTGGAAAGATATTCATGTAAGAAGATATTGTCTAACACTATTATCCATATCAATAATCAAAGTTTATTTGTAAACCTTCTTTGCTCTGACAGTCCCTCATAGGGGCGGATTGGCCATAGGACTTACAGGGAATTTTTCTCGTAGGTCAGTTGGCTCTGGAGGCTCCTATTTTATTTAAAGAAGTCTAAGATGTTGACTGTCATGGGTGGTGGCTGTTAAAATGATGTCTGTATAAAGATAATAAGAATTTTGTATGTATTGGGTGGTGGTAACTAGGATGCTGTATGTATTGGGTGGTGGTAACTAGGATGCTGTATGTATTGGGCGGTGGTAACTAGGATGTTTTATGATTTGGGTGGAGGTTACTTGGGTGGCAGTAACTACAGACCAGATCCAGACTTACGGGCACTTTACGTCTGTACGGCCACCCGTAATTCCCCGGATGACTGTTCCTCAGGATCAGGCCCTACCTGCATTGCATAGAGATCACTGTAAATCTCTTATCTCTTATTATTGGATTGTGAAATATTAGTCAGTAGATGTTGTCTTGTAACTCTTTTACACAAGTGAATTGGCCCCATATCATGTATTTTGCACTGTTTTTATTATATCTGTCTTTATTCTGTGCTAATCCAGTTTACATATTTTTTTGACCAATAGTGATCTCACTCACATGTGGCCCCTTGCAGATTTTTTTCCAGGGCCACTTTTAGTTCTCAATCTGCCTCTGCTCATATATCTCTATTGCAGATTTCCAATCACTAAGATAAGTTTGCACCTCAGTCATGGAACTTACAAGCTATACGCACAGATGCCCTTCTGCTCTTGGAAGTGCCCAGATTGCTCCAAGCAACGCATTGGCACCAGTAGTCCTCAGACCCATGGAAATCCTCCACTTGTTGTCTGGTCACATTAATCAGGACCTCTAGGACCTTGAGACCTGGAAGACACAGAATGATGAAATGCATTGAGAGCACTATTATAGAACTGATCAGCCATAAGTATTAAAGGCACACATTCAATCATCAGCTATAAACCTTCTGTTACACCCAGTCTGTAAAATGCAAACCACAGTTCAAATGGTTTTTTTTGTGATGTCAAGAAACAACTTTTATGCAATTGTAAAACATTTAATAAGTGAATTAAACAAAAATACAAAGTGATTTTTCATTTCTGGTGCTAAACCATCAAAAATAAGAACATGTTATAAGAGTGCAGTTACAGGAATGTTCAAGTGTGTGTGTATAAGTCACAGATCTGTAAGATTTTCCTGGTGGCAGCAATTTAGATTTAAGCAGACCAAATAGGCTTTGGACCAGACTTCACAATGCCTCTTGCGTCAGTAAGCCTAAACATTACGATCCGGGTTCACAGTTACGTAGTTTTCATCTTACATACGTTCTTTAGACCACGTTTACGCAATCTACATACAGAAATGGTACACAGATAGCGTAGACAAGCTACTACACATGCGTAGTAGCTCAATTCTTAAAACAACATACGTAAGACGAAAAATATGTAGCTGTGAATCCGGACCTACATCTGTACATGCTCTTGGCGGGTGTTACGTTGCCAAATTCCCTGTTGTACAATACACAATT
>WWET01000749.1:246578-257340 GCA_011038615.1 Limnodynastes dumerilii | reverse complement strand
CTGTTGTACAATACACAATACCCTACACAGGAGATCCACACGATAGGGCGCTTCATCCCCTTTGCACGGTTAAAGTCTGTGAGGCGCGTGGGGTGGACCATTTCGATTTAGCAGCAGGGGCAAGCTATGGGATGGGTTTGAGACTAGCATGCAGAGCAGCGGTTTGTATGACGGGAGGTAGGTCTATGGCAGTGTAACTGCTCTAAAGCCCGGCCTTGAGAGAGTAGTGCCGCTGGATTGCACTTCCCTCTTACATGCGGACTAACAGACCTCTGCACATAAGCAGCCCGTACAGGACTGGGTCAGCTCCCTTGTTACTTAAGATATAGGTGAAAACCCCATGCGATTCGTGTTTCAAACACATCTAATACCATAACACAATCCCAATGAGCAGATTGCATTCTATTTGTAATATACTGCTGCATTTGCAATATATATAGTACCCATGAAAACATAAAAACCATGAAAAATGAAGCTCCAGGTGAGTAATTAATGTTTTATGCCTCATTACCCATAAACATTATGTAAATATTAATCGGCTTTAATTATCCTATTTTCTGATGACATTTCTCCAAACACATCTTATTTCCCCAACTGCCCTTTCCTTAATTGTCTGATAGGTAAGACAATATGCAATGCACTTTCCTGCACACGGACAGATATGGAACACACACCAGGATAAATGGGATGTATAGGAACCAAACAAATGTGAATGGCAGCAAATTTACAATAAAACGATTGATTGAGTCATTATTAAATACTACTAATTACTGTCAGGTGCAAAAGTACATAATGGAACATCACCTGCTATGTTCCTTTTATTCTGCTGCGTTTGCAAAATCTTGTTCTTGATTTAACATAACTATATGCTATTTTTTATTTAAATTAGCTATATGCTATACAAGCATGAATTGGAACCTTCAGTATTTAAGGTATTGCAAGTACAACTCCCAGCATGCTATAAAACCATACCAGACTTAGCTGATATCTGGCAAAGCATTACAGGACCTGTAGTTACAACAGCTGAAGTGCAGCAGGTTGTCTATGTCTGAAATAGAATGTGGAATGAAAACTCCAAACTGCCAAAATCAATTCTGGGGTAACCGATATCGGTAAATGAAATATATATGCATGTATATGCGGCTGGGCTTTTTATAGAACAGTACTGATACAGTCCTTTAGGACCAAATCTGTTACTGTGAATGGCAGTGACCTAACCTATACGGTCACTGCCATTCAAGAAAACAGATTTGGTCATACAGGTCCCTTAAGGAGCTCTGTATTACCTGTACTTCTGCACCATGTGACCGCACCACCAATCAGAGAGGGAGAGACGTGGAGGAAGAGGGAAGACATCAAAGGTAAGTAAGAGGACATAATAATAAAAGGCAGATGTGGATGGCTGGACATAATGCTAAGGGGCAGATATGGATAATTGGACATAAAAATAAGGGTCAGACATTGAGGCTGGACATAATAAGGTTCAGATATGGATGGCTGGACATAATAAAAAGGGTCAGATATGGATGGCTGGACATAATAATAAGGAGACATATGGATGGCTGGACATAACAATAAGGGCAGATATGGATGGCTGGACAAATAATAAAGAGGCTGATATATAATAGGGGCAGACATGGAGTCTGGTCAAATAATAAAGAGGCAGACATATGGAGGCTGGACAAATAATAAAGGGGCAGGCATATGGAGGCTGGACAAATAATAAAGGGGCAGACATATGGAGGCTGGACAAATAATAAAGGGGCAGACATATGGAGGCTGGACAAATAATAAAGGGGCACACATATAGAGGCTGAACATATGGATGTCTGAATAAGGGGCAGACTCTAGACCCACTCTCTGAGCAGTGCAAGACACACACACACACCCTCTACTATGCCACAAAATTTTGTCCCTCTTTCTAATTCTCAAGTGTTGGCAGGTATGATTTACATTGGCCCTTCCAAGTCTGCCATGATGCTAACAACCATGATAGACCATTGGACTAAAGCTGAACCATGAAATTGCTTTACTAAAAGTATGGACATGTTGCTAATGCTTTGTACATTCGCTTGGTCAACTAACAGTAAATACTTGCACAAACATTTTCTCTATACATAACCTTGGAAAAATTCAGCACTTACATCTGGATGACTGAGGAAGAGAACGTGACTTCATTGAACTTGACCTTACACCACCAACTGCACTGGTGTGTGTATCTGTGTGTGTATGTGTGTCTGTGTTTGTGTATCTGTGTGTGTATCTGTGTGTGTGTGTGTGTCTGTGTGTATCTGTGTGTGTGTGTATCTGTGTGTGTATGTGTATCTGTGTGTGTGTGTGTGTCTGTGTGTATCTGTGTGTGTGTGGTTGTGTGTGTGTGTGTGTGTGTGTGTGTGTGTGTGTGTGGGTGTGTGTGTGTGTGTGTGTGTGTGTGTGTGTATCTGTGTGTGTGTGTGTGTGTGTGTGTAAAAAAAAAAAAAAGAAGAAAAAGTTTGAAATAATACATTCTAATTGTTCTTGAAAAACAGTATAATGGGGTCAGGGAGACACAATTTTTAAACATTTGCCCTGGGCTTCATCAATCCTAGTTACATCTCTGGTCATAACTGAATGACTGAGACGCTGAAGCATAATGCATTTGTACACCTCATGTTAGTACTAACTGGTTGGTGTCTCTATAAGGTGAATGTCAGAGGTATATACTGTGTTATTAACAGCTGAGTGTGCAGTTGTAATGTGTGATGCTCCTCAGGACAATTACATTCTAAGACCGCAGGAAGCCTACACCAAAACTATACTAATATGGTATATGCTTATAATATATGATATTATTTATTCTATTTATGAGGTTTTCTCGGGAGGGGGTTCATTTGTTTGCCTATTTCAGGTCCTATAAAAAAAACACATTTCTGTTTTTATTAATTTGTAAAAGGGTCAAATTGCAAAATGTACAGTAAAAGCAATTATAATAACTGCAAGAGAATGTAAAAAGAAGAAGCAGAAACAATAATACAGGAGTTTATGGGGTGAATGAGTGGAAATAATTAAGCATTACTATAGCTATGTTGCAATTACATGGTTACACAAAACACTGATGAAATTTAATTAGTTTAGTTTATTGTGTGAAAGCAGGAATTTAGGCTACGCATTGTTTTATTGTCTGATGGTTCTGCATTTCTACGTGTCTGAGTTAATCGTTCATAATAGCAGTGCAATCAGTTTCCATTTTCTAAGAAAACCTGATTGTTATGCCAGAAAAATACTACTTAATCTCTACAGCGACAGACACTGACCAATGTTTGGGATTATCCCCTTCCCACCCATCCTAATAGGATCAAAGCAGTGGCGGTCAAAACGGTCAGGAATCCAGTTATTGGGTCAGTGCATTTCTGGACTGATTTGTGTGGCCCGATTTTTTCATGTCTAAAATGATAAAAGTGTCTTCTTTGAAGCAGTATCCCATCAGATTTTAAGAGATTAGGGAACCAATCTCATATGGGGGTACTCACGAAGGGGCGTGCCAGCCATAGGACACCAGTAATTCCGCTTCAGAGGCGGGGTGAGGCATTTCAATCGTACAGTATGGGCGTGCTTAGGTGCGTAAGTACGTGAGGCCTATACGTACATCAGTACTTACGCTGTGTAAAGTGAAGGTGGGGTTTGGTAGACGTAAAACGGGCAAAGTACGTCCTTGCCAGGGGAGTGCCTAGGGGAGTGCTTAGAAGGTACGCTAGCGTAAATACGCTATGTGATGAAATCGCGTAGGTCTGGATCTACCCCATAGACATTAAAATGTTTGTTGTCTAGTTAGCAACAAATAATAAAAAACCTTCTCAAATAGAGAACTCAAATGAAATAACAGCTTTTATTTTCACATTTCCATAATACTGTTTTTCCAGCTTTTCTGTGATCCTGAACACGAGGACATCCTTTGGTGCATCTGCAGATCACGCACAGATAAGTATATATATATATATAGATAATAAACGCGCACAAGACTTTCTCCGTCTAATTCCCTTGCTGCCCGCAGCCCCCCCGTGGTCCCCCCAGCTGCAGTGGGAGTAGAAGATGGATGATAATGCCTCAATCCTGTAACCAGAAAAGCCAGCCTTTATCTTGCATGTAGACAACAGCATTGCTTGGCCTAAACCTGGTGTTTAATAGTCACATAGCTTCTTCTCAACATATGTTCCCATAATCCCCTTATCTCCTGCTCATTATCGCTGCTTTGAAATGTCCATCAGCAGCCGCGTGCTGGGGTTTCTCTTGCCAAATGTGTTTTCCTCCTTTGCACCTGGCTAGGGCTCTGAAGGCAGGGGATGATAAATGGTGCGGTGTCTCCGGTCCTCACAGCATTTTACAAGGCTCACTGAATGCAAGCTTGTGCATGTTAATGCTGGAGTCGCAGAAAGAAACACATGCAGTCAGATATCAGATGCTTTGTGATGCGAGTTTAAATGCCGGCATTTAGAGCATACTTGAGGCACTGTGGGTCTACCCCTTGTTGTACAATGCTGGGAGTCACTGCTTTATACCGTATTGGCCGGTGCTTCATGACAGCAGTAGTTACCCACTGAGATCTCACAAAGGGGAGAAGCCTGGTCAGGGATCTCAACCAAGGGTACTAGCACATTTATCTAGGGGGCTAAATCTAGAAAAGCATCTTAAAATCACTGAAAAAAAATTGGAAACAACAACTACAAAAACACTGAAAAAAATGTCTACATGATATGCAAAGAAGGACGTGACATGATTCCATAGGGACAAACTGGTGCTCCCCCAAAAAGGTTGAGAACTCTGATATTGTGTTTATTAAATTTAAAGTCATCAATTTTTCTTTCTACTACTGTACTGTGCTGCTGTCCAACCAGGTGTGATAGGTGCTATAGCGCTCCTGTTGTCTCAGAGCTGACTTTTCATGTCAGTTCAGGGGCAAGTAGCTCTGTGATGATGATTGTATAGTTATGATGACATATATGCAATCTGTAGGTCATGTGATCACATTCACTTCCACACCACTGGTATACCGTACTGTAACTTTATATTATTCCAATAAGTTTATTATATGACTATATATTACTATGATACAGTAAAAGTTACAGCCTGCAACTGGTCCTATGACCTGCAGAAGCTGGCAATACCCAGCACAAGGCTTATTCCCCATAACTAACTGGAGGTCTAGTATTAAATGTTGACAGTCAAAATGTAGACAGTTAAGTGTTATGTTAGTATTTGCTTGCAACATCTGTAAACTCATATGACTTGTAAAAAACGTCAGATCTGTTTAAGCAAAGTGCCCGTTAGGCAGCTGGAACACCTCTTCTATGCTGCCAACTCAGTCACATGACCATGTGCAGGCCAAAGGTAAAGGGATTTGCCCCTGTTGTAGTCATCTGATTAGTTGCTATTATTTTAAATAACTAGTCGGGCTTAGCCTCCCATCCAGTAATAGCATTATGCCAGCACATAGCTTTTCATACTCCTAAATGTCCTACTGTTTATTGAGTGCTAATTATTTGCCCTCACATATTGTGTCATGGTGTTCTGGTTATACAGCCATACCGCCTGTTTCTGTTTAATTCGTACATTTATAGTTCCTGACCATTTGCTGCGTTCCAGCTTACTCCTTGTACACTGGGGGTGGGGAGGGGGTGCTATTTCCTCGGACTCCATACTTCCTCACTGTGGCCCAGATCCTGGGCTACTGCCGACAGGGGAATTACATACATGTCGTACGTAATACCCCTTTTTTGAAGGTTGTGCGCATATGCACAACTTTCTTACTACGCTGTAAGGTGTACGTAACGTACGAAAAGGGGGCTTTCCCCCTACATACGCATATCGTATCTCCGCTGTAATGGCGGAGATAGACATTATAATTAGGGGACGGGGCGTGCCGTCCTCGCTACGATGCCACCCATACTGACCTTGGGCATAAGGCGCCCATAGGTCAGGATCCGGCCCTGTGCCTGTAATAAACCTTTAATATACAGTAAGTCCTGTGGGTATGAAAGTAGCAGTGAGAAATATAAATCTCTGCAAGAAAGGCTGCTTGTTATAGTAAAGATATCTCCCCTTCTAAAAGTGTATCTCAAAATCAGCGGGAGCTGTCACACCCACCACAGTAACATGGGTTCCGTCTCCACTCACATTGGATCGCACTCAGTAGCGTGATCACATCTCCGAGCCATAGATGTAAAGGGAACCACAATTGCTGGTACAAACTCTTCAGGAATCTGTGCATTCACGACTTATAACTCCCACTCGCATGATGAGAAGACTGTGACATCCAGGGGCTAACTTAACTTGTGTGACTCAACGCAGGCAAAATCACGTTAAACTGGACTGGTACATAATAAGAGAGAAAGGCCGTTTTGTATAGTAATATTAAAGGGCGGCTGAATATCCAAAGCAAAAATGCCATCTACAGTTAAATAATTCATGATATTAAAATTGTAGCATTTTTCTACCACAGACGCTGATACAATTATTGTATTATTGTAAGGTTTAGTCATTATTAATTAGATACTGAGAAGTAATATCTGCCAGGTGCCCATCATTTTTATATTGCACAGTGCCAGGATTATCTTTACAAATGGAGTTTAGGATTAGCCTCCATTAATGGATGGTTTTCATTTTTTGGCCTTAGCATTTCAGAAAGCAAAGGTCATAGAGGGGCAATTAATTAGTAACCCTGAGAAATGTCCTATTTTTGTCACGCTTCTTACTGGGATATAAGTGCTCCGTGCGCACATACTGCCACCGTGGTTTCCTTCTATAAAATTATCTACTCAATAGGAACAGATTTAACTTGCATGTTTCGCCCCCAGCAATTTAAAAATCCATTTACAGGCTGAGCAACTCATCATGCAGAATACGTCTGGAAATGGACATTTATCTTTATACAAGTGCTCAGAGCCACAGTGCTCGCTGGATGGGGAGTTAAGCTCGGGCTCTGAAGTCTCAGGGAACCCAGTGCCATTGTATGAATGGTGGGGGTGGGCACAGGCTCAGCATGCTGGCATTCTAGTCATTTACAAAGATCGATTGCCTTGACCTTTTTTCTTTATTAAAGGAATGAAAGGATAATTACAGTGATCATTACTGTTTTTTCTAACATGCCGTTGCTAGGACTAATTTGATATGGGAAAGAATGACAAGTCCGCTCTTTGGGGGGGGGGTCGCCGCCGCCAATGGCCCTTTTTCGAAAGGGGGAATTCTCTCCCAGGCAGTTCTCTCTGTGAGGCAAAAGCAATCGATCCCCGCAAGAAAGAAGATGCTGGTTCGAATGGTAAGTATAAATTTAACCCCAACCATTACCCTAATCTTATCCCTAACTCTAACCTTTCCCTTACATTCCCTTCCTAATCTCTTCTTCACTGCAGCCTATTCCTAAGGGCCAGAAGATTCTAGCTCTCACTTTCCTATTAAATACTAGAGAATGTCAGCTAAAATGTGATAGGTTGCTATAGGTAACATCTCCACTTTCCCAAACCCACAGCTTAGTAAATCTGGCCCTAAGACTCCTTTCCTCTCAGCCAAACCCTAAGACTACCCTCCCCACAGCATGTTTCTAAGACTCCCCACCCCACCCCACAGCCTGACCCTAACCCTCTCCTTCCATTACACTTACCCTTAACTACCCCTCTCAGGGCCTTAACCCTCCCTTTCCTGCTGCTTAACCCTAATATTCCCCAGAGAGTGTTACTCACCTCTATGGTCGATCCAACAGGTCTGCTTGGGCGTTTCCAAAAAATGAATGGGTAGGTGTGCCGATTGACATACTTATCCATTCTAAAAAAATCATGTCATCAAACCCCGTCCCCTTACCAGCATTTCTTTCTTACCTCTGGGGAAACTATGGATAAGACCCAATGGGGCCCTAGATAACACAGTTGTTTTGACCAGTTTACCCCTCTCAATTACCAAAGATAGACAAAACACTCCAAAAAAGTGGTTAGGGTTAAACTAGGTTCCTCTTTCTGTACTGAGTCCCTTGACCTGTAGAGTAGAAGTTATATCTACAGATTCTGCATAGTTCAGGATTACCGGATCACCCAAAATATCCAGGAGACATTTCTGAAATTCAGACAGTTCTCCCGGTATCCTGGTAGAGCCTGCAAATCTCTCGCAGAGGGCTTGAGGCTGTGGTTTCATGCAAATCACAGCCTTAAGTCCTGCCACCCCATCTGGCAGCACTAGTATTCCTTGTGTTACTAAGGGCAGGGCAAGACATGATAATGCAAGCCCCACCCCCTATCCCTAATAAAGCTATGTAAAAGAGTATTGCTAGTCAGGGGGTGGAACTTCTGGCACAATTTGCATGAACTGCATAATTAAGACCCACCTCCTTGCAGGCATCTATGGCCTCCCTCCGGGATCTCCTGGAGGGAAGCTATGAAGAGTTGGCAACCCTGGCATAGTTGCCAACTCTCCCTGAACATCACGGAGGCTCCCTGAAGATTGGAAAATCTCTCCCAGACTCCCTGCAATGTTTAGCAAACTGCCTGATGCTGATACAGTTGAAGTAGTCATTGCAGTGATAAAAATGATAAAATGATAAAATGGTAAAATGATAAAATGGCTTCAATAATGGAGACAGAAATGCAAAATACACTTTGGTCTCATTTTAATCAGTTGCAGCATCAACTACTTTTGGCTTTCCTAAAATCAGCAGGTCTCCTATTCCTGTCTTCAGGACAGGACACGCCCCTTTGGTGCAGCGCCTTGACAGTGCTGTCACAATCTCCCTCATATTCATTTTGTAAACTAGGATATATCAGGGTTGCCGACTTTTAAAAGCTTCCCTTCGGGAGATCCCGGAGGGAAGCCATAGTTGCGTGCTGGGGGTGGGGTTTAACTGCAAGATTTATGCAAATCACATTAAGCCCCACCCCTTGATAATCAATTAACCATTTCAGGGTTTCATGGGGGTGGGGCTCGATGACGCAATTTGTGTCCTTAAGTCCCTCCCTGTCCCTAGCAACACTAATAAACTAGTGTTGCCAGGCAGGGGGCAGGACTTGAGGCTGTGGTTTCATGGAAAGTGCCTCAAGTCCCTTGCGGGAGATTTGCCGGCTCTCCCGGGATACCAGGAGAACTGCCCGAATTTTAGGAGTCTCCTGGACATTCCGGGAGAGAGGGCAACTATGTGATATACTGTTCAGTCGCCATTAACATAGGCCCTCAGGACAGCAGTGCAAAAATAGTCTAACAAACCCAACATCAATCAATCTTTCACAACACCTAGCACATACTGTAGATGTTGAAAGCTTTTTATTACTGCTGCAATAGGCACTGATATAAATATAATCCTTAGCACCGCAGTTAGAGAAATAGGCCCCCTAGAAAACAAATATAAAACAATAAAAATGAAGGATTCAGCGTATATCACTCGTTATTGATATTATTAGGAATCATCCAGATATAATAAGAAATTCCATACATAGGGGTAGATCCTTAGGGACAGGGAAATTACGCACGGCCGCGGAGATAGCCATGTAAATTAGATGTCGGGGTGGGGGAAGCCCCGTTACGTAAAGCCACAGGCCACAGACATAAGATTTCCTACCGAGTGCGGGGAGTGCAGGGGGTGTGCTTACAGACCCACGCACGCATGTAATGGCTAACATGGAATTTCTGATTCCCATTACTGCAAGCAGGAGAGCAGGACATACTCCCCCTGATCTTCTATGTGCGGATAGTGGATCAGTGACTTGGGGGCAGCCCTTACTGTACAATCTAAATAAGAAAGGCCACGCACCATCCACATAAAGGGTGGCCCTGCCCCCCTTGCAGAGGCTGTTTTTCAGGCGATGATCAGTATCTATTCAGAGCTGAAATGACCCTGCAGTATTAAATATCATTTCAGCAGCTGCAGATGAAAACCTTTGGTAACATCTGAACACTGGAGATCCATGCGATTTTAAATATATACTAGGATATAAAACGCGGCAAATGACGGGCAGTGGTGGCGGCAGTGTTCCCGTAGCTGGCGGCGGTGGGGTCAGAGATTCTCATTCAAATCACTGCTGCTGCAGCCACAGAGCGGCTGGTACAGTACAGGCTAGTCTCTCGGTGTCACCACCGCCGCACTCTGCCACCTGCTGAAATGTCTCGGACACTGGTGGTGCCCCCAGCAGAACACACACACAGGGGACTGATGCCCAACACCGGGTAAATTTAATATTAATGTTGGTCTGCTGCAATTCTGCTTACCATCGGGCATGTACAGTAGCGTCAGGGTGGGCAGGGGACGCTAATGTTTTTCTGTCCATACACACCTTAACATTTTCTGTGCCTGATCTCCTACTACTTTACATTGGGGCACGTAGAAATGTCCACAGCTTCTAGCGGAGAGCAGGAATACCACATTGGCATTGCCAAAGATAGCTGGTAATAAGCCAGAGGAATAAACAGCTATCTCCTATAAGGAGCTAAATACACATATGTGATGCTGGCATTGTTACACAACTGCACATCTGTCACTGAAGCTAGAAAGGTACATCTCCCAGCAAGCTCCACTTCAGCTGCGGAGAGAAAAGGGGGTGTGGCCAGAGTACCTAGGGTAAAAATCTGAGAGGAGAATGGACGGAGAACACTATGGGCCCCATTCAATGGATTCAAAGTGCGCTCATTCTCCTCTATTACAGAAAGAAATATTCACAGATTTTAATACACGTATCTATGAAATGAAGATAAAATCCAAAAATCCGCTATGTAAATTTACATTGTAGAAAAATCACAAAGAGAGAGAGAGAGA
>WWET01000749.1:204924-235537 GCA_011038615.1 Limnodynastes dumerilii | reverse complement strand
TAAGAAGAGAAGATTCTTAAGTGTGAATCAGGTCCTTAATTTCAAGCTCCTTCTTAAGTCTGAATCAGGTCCAATTTTAGCATTTCTGAACACTATTTGTTACATTTGTTCCATGCCCTAGAATAGCAGTCACACTATCAGTCCTTACCTATATCCCTGCATGCAAAGAATACAATTAACTTGACTCTCCCTGAAACCAACATGGTTTTGCCGAGGAGTGACTTTAAGTTCTTATTTTAAGAAGATTCTTAAGTGTGAATCAGGTCCTTAATTTCAAGCTCCTTCTTAAGTCTGAATCAGGTCCAATTTTAGCATTTCTGAACACTATTTGTTACATTTGTTCCATGCCCTAGAATAGCAGTCACACTATAGAAGCAGTCCTTACCTGTGCCTTCATCGATGCTCTCCTCAAACCAGTGGTCATTCTGATGTACCCATTCTCCATTGCACTTAAAAAAGATCTGGATGGCCGGCATAGCTCTGCAGCGGAGGTTGATAGGATTGCTTTTGATGATGTAGGCATCTTCAGGCTCCATCTGGAAGTACGGAAGGGTACCCAGGGCAGAAGGCAGTGATTCAGGTGCAGCTTCTCCATTGCTTCCTGGCAATAACATGAAAAGGAAAAACCGTTAATAATCACTGGTGTCATTCTCTGCACCAAGAAGAAAACAGGACAATGCAACTTAATTGGGCAAGGGTTGCCCTTATACTAATACAGAGATACAGACTTGTCGTCTATACACAGATGTCAGAATACAAATTTATCATCCTTCCTATACACAGACCCCTCAACTCCTACTTTTACACAGGCCTGGCACATTCCTCCTTATAAACAGACCTCAACTACTCCATATACACAGACACCTCACCTCTTTCTTACACTAAACCCCTGTACTCCTAGCACATAGACCCCTCATATCCTCTTTATACACATACAACCTACTCCTAATACATGGCCCCTTTGCTCCTTCTTATACTGTGTCCAGACAGCCTGTGCTCCATCTTATACACATACCTCCCACCTACTCCACGGTTGCCGACTTTTAAAAGCCATAGATGCAGGCAGAGGCAGGGCTTAATGGCATGATTTATGCAAATTGCGTCATTAAGCTCCAACCCTTGACTATCAATGACCCCTTTCAGGGTTTCATAGGGATGGGGGTGGGGCTAGATGATGCAATATGCGTCATCAAGTCCCTCCCTGTCCCTAGCAACACTAGGGAAACTAGTGTTGCCAGGCAGGACTTGAGGCTGTGGTTTCATGGAAACCCAGAGCCTCAAGTCCCTTGCAGGAGATTTACCGGCTCTCCTGGGATACCGGGAGAATTGCCCGAATTTCGGTAGTCGGCAACTTTGACCTACTCCTAAAACATATCACCTCATCTTCTTATGTCCTCTTAATACACAGACCTCTCACCTCTTCCTAATACATTTACCCCTTAGCTCCCCCTTATAGACAGACAACTCACCTCCTACTGATACTTATGCCCCTTACCTCTACCAAATGCATAAATCTCCCATCATCTCATAAGGCTACTCTTAAGCCAATTCCATTTCACACACACACGTCTGTCACGTTATCCTATTGCCTAGCATGTACCGATAGATACCTAATTAAGAAACATATCAGGTCATCTCTTGTCCACCACAGAGACTGATTGTGGTATTATTATTTTTCCTGAGGAGATTAGGAATATACATCACTGAACTCAGATGCACATTCTTTTCCCTGGCTAACAGAAATGTCAGGGAATCCTAATTATCTAATCACACCCACATATAAATCTAGGTCATAAGAGACGTGTAATGGAAAGATAAGAGGACTAATGACCACCTGTGACTGGCAGGCAATCAGCCATGCACTACCTCTCTATTGATTAGTTATTGTTCTGAGTCATGGCAAATAACAGCGATAAAGCACCTATAATATAAGGGATAAATCTAGTACACAGATTTTACATTGTACCTATAAAAATATGCTGATACCGTGCTCCAGTCCTCTTCCCCAGCAAACCTTCACAAGTTCTTTTTCTTATTCTATTCAAATAATGTTAGAGAGATCCTAAAAGGTTTTTCCATAGACTCTGCTCCCCAGCTTAATAAACTCCCGTAGAAGCCAAGTAAATATTGCTCAATGGGAAATGGTTTTATCACAGTGTTTGATTGCAAAACACAAGAAGAAAGGTTTCCTGATTGACTACAAAGCAGGTGGCACGTGTAAAATGTTAAGTGTACAGAAATGAGTAAATATGGCAAATAATCAATAGAAATGAACTCTGCCAAGTATTTTTTGTGAGTGTGAGTGACAGGAATATAGCCAATAGTGAAAGAGATGAGACAACTGTGACATTCCGCAGTGTAATTCCTATGAACAGGACATCTCATCACTTGGTGTCCTGCTGACATCATCTTTCTTACCCATTCGTTTTCCTGACATGCATATGTAAAGGGGCTGTGGGAAGATCAGGCCACTTACAGACGTTGAATTTATTGTGCCATAAACTTACTGTTGTAAAAGGTCACACTGTGTTTGAGGACTTATGTATCAGCCAGGGGGCAGCTAAAAATGTAAATGATACCATGATATGCTCCGGCAAAGCTATCAAAAGTATTCTGGAAGATTAATGTGTCAGGGGTTATTATTCCCCAGGTAGCTTCAAGGAAAAAGGAATTTTAATGTCCCGACTTTCCTCTGACTGACCAAGTGAGGGATGGGACCCATGATAAGTAATAATGTTGTATTATGAAAGCCTTACTCAGTCATATCTAAGCGGTAAGTATATATGCATGCAAGAAAGAGATTTTATAAAGATACAGCTGGGGAAATAGTGGGTATTCTATCTAATCTCATCTGTTTGTTTTTTAGTTTACAGCCATTTACAAAATAACAATGGTCCAGATCCTGACCTACATACGTTAGCCGCTGACATAAAATCGTCAATTTGTTTTTACTGCATCTGCGTGCAGCAGATGTTACGCCACGTAATGATGAACGTGCGTACCGTCAGCGTAACTACGAACGAAGTGACGGGGGCATCCATACCACAGCTGTAGTTACGCTTTTTAGGCAGAGGGAGGCATTTCAATTGGACAGTATGGGCCAGGTTAGGCCGTAACGTACGTAAATCCATTTTGTACGTCAGTACTTACGCTTTGAAAAGTTAAGGTAGGGTTTGGGAATCGTAAAACGACCAAGTATGTACAAGCGAGGGGAGTGCCTAGGAGAGTGCGTAGAAAATACGCTACGTGATGAAATGTAACAAACACTTAGGTCTGGATCTACTCCAATGCTTGTTTTTTATTCAGTAAATAGGAATTGAAGACCTGCTAGCATTACCTGTAACGTGTGACAGATCCTATATTTAGCGCTGTCTTTCTGATAACAATCTCTTGGGCTCTGTTAATAATTTGTTGTAGAAAATTTGTTTTATAGCAACTAATTAATTAAGTCAGTAGTAAATGGTACACTAGATGATGGAATGCTCATTTATCTCCTGAATGATTCGTCTTAGGTAGACTCACAGTCATCAGCATGAAATTTAAGAGGTCTGATTAATGAATAAACAGCGATACAACCAATTTTCGATTGCTGTTTTTCAGCCATTTTGGCAAGCAGCCGTGAGCAGTCTTTTACTGGTTCATCTGATGGACATGAGAGATGGAGGTTAGCGATTGCTTAGGGATATTTCATAGACTACATTGTAATTCCTGTTGCTCCCTGGAAAACCTGCTAACACCATCCTGAGATGTCTCTATTGAAAAGGCGATGCTAGCAGTATATAATGTCAGGATCCCTCACAGACATCTTGAAAGGCCATTATTTAAACCGGTTTTTTTTTTATTAGTATAAATTTACTACGGTTTTACATACAATTTTACACTTCAAAAGAATCAAGGACCCTATAGATAGGTTCTTACCACTCCTTGGGCCAGATTTACTAAGCTGCGGGTTTGGGAAAGTGGAGATGTTTCCCATAGCAACCAATCAGATTTTAACTGACATCTAGTATGTAAAAAGAAAGTGAGAGCTAGAATCTGATTGGTTGCTATGTTTAGAGACATAGGGGCTGATCCAGAGCTGTCTACACACTAGTTACGGCGGCCGTATGCTTAAGAAAGGCATTTCTGCAGTTCTGCGCATGCACCTGGCAGATGTTGTCCGGTGTAGTTAGGAAAACCCGATCCTTAGGATTGGGCGTCCCTAACTGTTGCGTAGTTACGGCGAGGGGGGTGTTCCTCACCGTAACTACGCAACCCTTACGGAATGAGGGAGGGCGGGTTAGGACTGTTAGGACCCTGTAGCCGGCGTAATTACCTACTGTTATGCCAGCTGAAGGCTACCTTAACTTCAGCCGGCGTAACAATGGGTATCTACGCCGGCCACAGGGGGAGTGTTGGGGGAGTGCTCCAGAGCTACCAGCACCATAGCAATGGGTTTGTATGGGCTATAGCGTTTCTATGCTGTTTGGTATAAGTAGGTAGGAGAGTCATTAGTATAGCTGTTGGCAGTTTCCTTGTCCTTAGTTCAGCAATGACACTGGTATCTCAGGAAGGAACATTGCCAGGGCTTCATACACTAAATTGACCTGTCTCTCTATCAGGACACAAGCCTTTATCTGCCTTTGCTCATTTCCCAAGAATGTATTAACATTCCCATGCATAGGTCACATTCCTCCCATCAAATACCCAGGTGACAGAACAAAAATTGCACCGCTAGCTGCGCACCTGCGAGAAATTAAATCAATTCCCCTTGCAGTTTGTGGCAGTGGAAAAACTTTATGGACAGGTGGTTAGTATCTGGTTGTATTGTAAGACAGACGTTATCACATTCACACAGCGTGTCCCTAAACGTCTCACTCCTGCTTATCAAGCCTTGGAAAGTTGTCTCTCATTCATATGAGAATAAGGCCCGTTCTCAGATATTGAGTTGTCGGATATTTCTGCCAGAATATAACCATTCGCACAGTCAAACAGCAGAGATTTATGAGCCGTCAGCCTGGGTTTCAAACCGACTGGTTCGGCTGCAGTGTCAGCAGAAGAGAGCAAGAGCATCAGCGGGCGCCGTTGTCTGGAAAGTCGTATTATACTGAAGCGAGATGCACGTCCCCTCCAAAGTTAAGACAGGCGTGATGCTTTATGGATGACATCGCTTCAGATAATAGACTAAAACACTCACGCATGAGGGGAAGCCGAAAAAACAACCACAAGGCTGAGCACATGAGGTGCATTCAGCTAGACGCAGTAAACATAAGCTGGGTTATTTATGACAGGGAGTAGTAAAACTTAGCTGCCTCTTTAACTCAATAAGTTAGTTTTCCTTTTTAAGTTTATCTAACCAAGGCCCTTTACACAGGGTAAGCTGTCATTTTGAGATTTCTATAACCTATCATTTAACTTTGATTCAAACCAATGAGACATAAGATATTTTGATACAGTTCACAAAATGGCCGCCTCCACCAATGTTGGGCATAATTCAGAGTTATAACACAGTGCATGTGCAGATCTGCGGTTTATAACGTGTGTGACATATCCAGAGTTTCCGCATTAGCTATAAATGAGCGCACATTTGAGACAAGCCAAAGGATGTGTAATACACATTGGGTCTGAACCAGACCTACGCTGATGCGCTGTGCGTACTAACGCACAGTGTATCGGCATGCACTCCCCCCGACACGCCCCCTATGCACCGCAGCGTAACAACCTAACCCAGCCCTCCCTCCCTCATTTCCCTGCCTCCCTCCGCCTATCTTCCCTAACTACAGCGTAGTTACAGAGAGGACCGCCCCCTGCACCGTAACTACGCTGTAGTTACGGACGCCCAATAATAACTAAAGGGTTTCCCTAGTTACGCCGGGTAACATCTGCCCGGCACATGCGCAGATCGGCTAAACAGCATAGGTCTGGATCAGGCCCATTGTGTATAGGCTGAAATGTGTCATCCAGCAGCCTATATAAATCTGTGTGTTTCAAAAACGTCTCTTATATTTTTTACATAATGAATTAAATTTCCTGCCATTTATGTATTCTATAATTAGAATAAATTTTACACATATTTCTTTTTTAATGAAAAACAAAGCCCTTAAAATGTATATCTATATTTGGAAAAATTCCTGAGCAAAATGTGCACCAATACTCCAATTTTAAAAATAGTATAGTGCAATGTATGCAGTGTGTGTTTATTCCTAAATGTAACGGTTTATTATCTGAAAGGTGTGTAAGGCTGTGTTAAAACTAAATATTTCAACACCCCAATCAACAAGGGGGTGGTTTCTCCATTGGTGTTCTGGGGGCTGATCCGGAGTTTGAGAGTTAAGGTGCACACACATTATACAATTATCTGGCAGATTATCTGAAAGATCAGGCTGTTGGAATGAAAATATGGTAATGGATGAGAGCAATTGACAAGGCCGTTACATGATTTTCATTCCAACTGCCAGATCTTTCAGATGATCTGTCAGATAATTATATAGTTTGTGTGCGCCTTAAGGCTGGGTACACACTGGGGCTTTTTCGAAAGATGATCCTTCCAAACACACAATCAAAAGACCGTTTCACCAGATATCTTACCAGTGCACTGTCCAAAGATGCTCTAAAAGTTTTTGAAACGGTCTGTGATCTTTTGATTTGACCTTTTGGAGCTCCTAATATGCCAGATTAGCGATGGAAAGATATCTTCAGCTTTTTGAAAGTATATACTGTTGCCTATGGGCCAGATCCTGAGCTACGTACGCTAGCATTTTTAGGCTAGCCGCTGTCGTAAAATCGCCAATTTGTAAGTACTGCGCATGTGTGCGGCAGATGTTATGCAACGTAACTATGATCTTATGTAACTTCAGCGTAAATGTGAACGAAAGGGCGACACATCCATACGACACCCGGAAATACGCTTTGATTTAAATCGTACAGTATAGGCAGGGTTATTCCATTATGTACGTCAATGCATTATGTACATCCGTACTTACGCTTGGAAAAGTTAAGATAGGGTTTGGCAAACGTAAATCGAGTAAAGTACGTATGAGTGTGGGGAGTGCATAGTACTTGCGATAGCGTAAATACGCTACGTCAATGAACGTAGAAAAAACTTAGGTCTGGATCTACCTCTATTTGGAGATCTTTGGACTATACACAATGGTAACTGGTGATATGATATCTGATATCTGGTGTAACTGTCTTTTTATGTAATTGGAAGGATTAGACCTGAACAACACCACGTTGAACTGAAATGGAAAGCAAATTTAAGTTGTAAAAACAGAATGAGTTGAGATGAAGTGAAATTTCCTATTTCAGCTGTAATTTGCATTTTAAACATAAAACTCTACAGTATGTGAAATCTGTGTGCAAAAGCAAAACTATGTTGAGGGTGAGGGATGCAAATGAATTTAAATCAGGTCTATACTTGATACACATTCATTTATTTTATTCTCAAACTATGGATCAGCGCCCTAGTGTTCATCAGCTATTACTGCAGCAGGAAATCGCATGAAGGAGGTGAAGGAGTGTGTGTGGGGGGGAATCTCAAGGAATGAAGAGCATAGGGGATCACAGGACAGGTAAGTATTGTTATGTTATGTGTCAGCATCATGCATAACAGAAGTAATTTTGATAAAATGTAGTGCTAGAGATCTAACTAGATAAAAGAGTGATCTTTTCATAATCTGGGGTTTAGTCTGTCTCAATGTTTTGCTTTTGTTGACCTCCCCCAAAAAGTGGAAAGGAAATCATAAAATATTTAGCAGGAGCCAAACGCTGGCAAACTTATATGAGTGTGTGATAAGGAAATATTTACATCTTAACATTCATTTCAAAAACAATATGCAGTACCACTCACAGCCTGTATATCTAGTGGCGCTCTTTTCTGCTTATAGCAGTGGTTCCCAAACTTTCTCAGTTCGAGGCACCCTTAGGGTCTCCATATTTTTTTTCAAGGCACCCCTAAGCCAAAAATACAATAGAATACAATAGGAAATAGAAACATTCCGAGGCACCCCGGTGAGAGCGTCGCGGCACCCCTGGGAGCCGCGGCGCACAGTTTGGGAATCGCTGGCTTATAGCTTTAAAGCATCCATCTACACTTGTTGCTTTGCACAGGTACTGTGCCTGTAGATGCTCATTCTCTGTTCCCTTGCATTCTCAGCTACATGCACTAATACTGCAGATCCTCCTATTAATATTTCATTAAATATCCCCTGGAGTTGCCAGCTGGCCTATGAAGTGAACATCCCACATATGCCAGTAGAGGCATAGCAGAGGGAGGATTGAATCAGTGATGAGGGCATAGGAGAGGATCAGCTCAGTGACAGCTGCAGTATTTTGGAAAGGAACCTGCGTTTAACTTAATCTTTCCTGACTTAGGGAAATACAGGAGATAAGGAGAAGACAACTATCTACATTGCTGTGCCAGAGATTGCTCATTATCCGACTAAATATTTGAAAAATAGAGATTTGTCACTGGCTGACACTTTCTCCAGTGTTTTTCACTTTCCAGAAAGTTCTGTTGGCATTCAAGACACAGTGTCCTGCGCAGAGCCAGCGCAGGGTTTATGCACAAGCTGGAAGCATACACAGGGGCTATAGCCTTACCAATGCATCAAACATGTTAGAAGATGAATGAAAATATCTGATTGATTGTTATGGGTAGAAACATTTTTTCTTACAGAACACAACAGAACAGATTCGGCCGTGATATAGCCGACAAAGCAATGTCAGCTGTATCAATGTCAAAATGGTTAGAAAGAGTATAGTAAAAAAAATTCCTTCGCTTAGCTCCTGCTCCAGTTCTCCATTCTCTCCTCCACTCTGTCTACCCTCTTTCCTCCACTCTGTCCATGCTCTCTCCTCCACTCTGTCCATGCTCTCTCCTCCGCTCTGTTCACCCTCTCTCCTATGCTCTGTCCACGCTCTCTCCTCCACTCTGTCCACGCTCTCTCCTATGCTCTGTCCACGCTCTCTCCTCCTCTCTGTCCACGCTCTCTCCTCCACTCTGTCTACACTCTCTCCTACTCTCTGTCCACACTCTCTCCTCCACTCTGTCCACCCTCTCTCCTACGCTCGTTCCACAATATCTTATCTGCTCTGTCCAGCCTCTCTCCTCCTCCCTGTCCACGCTCTCTCCTCCTCTCTGTCCACACTTTCTCCTATTCTCTGTCCACGCTCTCTCCTCCTCTCTGTCCACACTTTCTCCTCCTCTCTGTCCACGCTCTCTCCTCCTCTCTGTCCATACTCTCTCAGGAGAACATCAAATTTAGAATCAGGGCACTCACTTTAAGCCTCATTAAATTCATTTTAATCATTATTCTGCTTATAGGATGAACCGACAAGCATTGCCCTAGATATGGGAATTCACTCATTATGTGATGTAGAAGTTACAGATAGACCTGTAATATAGGTTGAGTTATAGAATGTAGAGATCCACTAACAGTAAGTGGGTCATGTGAGCACTTACACCTTTATTAATCATTACCAAGCACCCTACATGGGGAAGTTATCGCTATGATGGCCCATTTTCGACATTTTTTGCCACTTTTGGTTTTTATTAACAAATGTATTATCCGCATCAATTCCAATTCAATAAATCTATGCCACCTTTATAAAGCCAAAAAATGCTGCCAATGTCTTTATTTGGGTATAAGGGCATGTTGGGAATGGTAAGTCAGCTGTTGGTAGTTTACAGTAAGTTACCTATTTCAGTTTGGTGCCGTTGCCTTTTGTAACCTTACTCCCCCGATGCTAACGCCACCATACCTGTGTTGAAGCTGCAGGGATGCCTGAGGTTTTAGGATGCAGGGCGATTGGTGAAGTAGCCTTTGTCTATATTAGAGATTGATTTTAGCAGTAAAGGAAAAAGCTAATGAGTTCTATAACAGCAGAGGCAAAGTGATAGACAGACAAATAATTCTGATTCAGGTAATCAGCTCCGGACTGAAAAACCGTTTTACCGCAAAGGTAACTTCTATTATTCTCCATCTAGTTGGTAGGAGATGGACAAGAACACATTCTGGAACATGACCACAGGAATGCGGGTTATTGAAATGCTTGATGGCACTTGTAATTACATATACTTTTTAATGATCTGCTGCTCTCGGCAGAGAACACACAACCATGCAGCTAGTTGACTAATGAAATTGCTAGGCTCTGTCTAAATCATTCAAGGCAGAGAGCAAAACATACTTTCACATTTCAAGCTATAAAGAGAACCCTGTAGCTCTGCAATATAAGGATGTTATTCTGCTCCTACTATGGTTATAAATCCAGTGTCTGGAATGAAAGATTTCATTATCTATTAGATCAGAATAGAACAATAACAAGGAGTAGTGTTTTAGCACCTAGAACTGGAACAATTGTTTGGCACTTGATGCAGTAGATTTTCTTGTGAAATAGAACAATAACAATACATAATGTATAAGCAGTTTTGTAGCTGGTGGTATATTAGTAACCTATGCCTGTGGAGATCTAGGTGTGGCTCAGTTCAGATTCATAGAACAGACCTGGATACTCATTTTTCTCATTTGGTCCAGGGCACATTATTTACTTACCATGCAAAGGGTCTATTATAAGCTCTTATTATGTGCACACAACAACTTTCCCGGCTTATGCTTGGGGCGTCCAGTAAAAGGAGGCGTGTCTTGTGCAGCGCCTGATTAATAATTATTTCCACCTTTGGCGTCTGTCCAGTAGGACAGTCCTGATTTCGGGCGGCTGTCCCATCCGCCTTTCGGTTAATTAGCCTTCAGCCGGCGTAAGGAAGGGGCCATACGCCCGCACAGGGGGAGTGCCAGGGGGAGTCAGCGATGTAACGCTGAGTGTTAGTACGCTCAGCGCTACATCGTACCTCTGGATCAGGACCTAGGGTGTGGCTCTGTTCAGATTCATAGAACACACCTGGATACTCATTTTTCTCATTTGGTCCAGGGCACATTATTTACTTTCCATGCAAAGGGTCTATTATAAGCTCTTATTATGTGCACACAACAACTTTCCCGGCTTATGCATGGGGCGTCCAGTAAAAGGAGGCGTGTCTTGTGCAGCGCCTGATTAATAATTACTTCCACCTTTGGCCTCTGTCCAGTAGGACAGTCCTGATTTCGGGTGGCTGTCTCATCCGCCTTTCAGTTAATAGTCCCGATTAGTGGACTAGCCTGGAGGCAGGGTTTTTTTTGTTTTGTTTTTACTATTGTATATTATTTTGCCCCCTACCCTTTGGTCGGACAGTGGAAGAGTATTGGCCTTATACACCACAGGTAAATATAAAATTGTGTTTAAATTAATATTTATTTTCCTTTTACCAAAGTTTACATTTATATAACAGTTTCAACTGCAAATAATCAGTTCTTCCATCCAAGGTCTAGTCCTTTTCAGCAGACACTCTCAACAATCTTGTGATTATGCCCCCTAATGCCAGCCCCCGAGGCTCCAGCTTGTTCTTCCTAATTGTTTACAAGGTACTCCCTTTACACTTTCATGCACTGTCAGGAATTTTACACCACAGATAAGTCACCAATGTTTACTGATCTCAAAACTATAGAAAATAGCAAAATTCAAGTCAAATATATGTAAAGGCCAAATGAACTTGAAGTATTTTCAAATTATCAAAAGTAAACTAGTGTTGAAGTAAAGATAATTACCAGAAATCACTGGACCCTGTTGGTTCTAATAATTTTTTTTTTTTTTTACTTATTTTAATACAACACGTTTTTTATAGAACATTACAATAAGTGTATTATTTTACTGGTTTCTATACCCTAACCAGGGATACAGAATCCGCTGCAGCTTATACTATGTGAAAGTTTGTTATCTGAGCTTCATATGCCTAGCAGACTTTGTCCCTTTATCATATTAACATTTTCCTATCAGTAGAACTAATTCCGGGGTTGCTGACTTTTAATAGCTTCCCTCCGGGAGATCCCGAAGGGAAGCCATAGTTGCATGCAGGGGGCGGTGCTTAATGGCGCAATATATGTAAATCGTGTCATTAAGCCCCGTCATTTGACTATCAATTACCCCTTTTGAGGTTTCATAGGGATGGGAGTGAGGCTAGATGATGCAATTTGCGTCATCAAGTCCCTCCCCGTCCCTAGCAACACTAGTAAACTAGTGGAAATCACGAGCCTCAAGTCCCTTGTGGGACATTTGCCGACTCTCTCAGGATACCAGGAGAACTGACCAAATTTCGGGAGTCTCCCGGACATTTTTTTGGGAGAGTCGCAACTAGGAATAATTTTATGAGGTAGAAAAGTAAAACATTTTAAGGACTTTGGAATTCATCCTGGGCAAGAGATATATTAAGCAGTGTGTTTTTCTCCCAAACAATATTATACCTTTGCTTTACATCACGTATTGAATAATAATGGGAAATTAAGATGCAGGTAATTACAGAAAGCTTAAGTGTATATTAATACAATCTAAGTCATTAGTAGAAGAGTCGGCCAGCTGCTGGGAGAGGTTCACAATAAGAATATGGGCCAGGGTCTCACACTGCTCTCACTAAACATTGTGTTGTGAGACAGATGCTACTGGAGCATTATGAGTAATGTTATATTCTCTTTAGACCTTACGCACTTAAAATGATTATTATGCTTGATTTAGATATAGTTATACTGTATTGGCCAATTCTGTTCCATCTCAGGTCATATGATTTGTCCACAAGGCTTATATTTAAGTCAGCTTAATAGAAGAACCTCTTTACTGTTCTACCCAACCACATAAAGAATAGTTAAATATAGAGTAATAAAATATAGCAATTTATTTGCATTTCCTGTCTTGTTAGTGGTTCAACGTTATAGGTGCAATTTTGTCCGTTTTATACCTTATAATTATGTATTTTAATTTTTTTTGTCAATATTGATGTATATGCTGTTTTTTAGATCAAAATGCATTTTACTTGTATTGGTTTATTACAGCACTTGTGTACCGTTAATACCCAAAAGAAACCTGTCTGTTGGGATGTACTGCAGGGAGATGATGTCACTGTCTCATTGTTAATGCAGCTGTGTCCTATAAACTTCTTTATATATACTCAGACCCCTGCATACATACTGTATTCAGCTTTAGCGGTGCATAAAAATGCTTTAAGAGTATTGCAATGCCAGCATTTAAGTGATCTAAATTGACCGTCGGAAGAAAAAAAACCAACATTTGATTCAAATTCGTTGCCAAGTGCACTACCATTAAACACAACATTCAGTGTTTGTCTGTGTGCCCTGCAGCTGTGAACAGCAGGACAATATGAAATATAATGAATGTACATTGTTTTGCTGGCTTATTTTTTTCCGCACTGATCTCCAGGTCTAAGTGTTTTCCAAGTTTTTGCATAATTCTTCTGCAGTTGGTCTGAGGAACTGACTCACTGCGATGACATGGTTAAGCATTATGATGGGGGCACCGCTGTTACCTCTGCTGTGTTGAGTGGCCTACCACAGAGCGCTGTGAATCATACCTTACTCTCAGCAGAGAAACAACATAAAGCAAGCAGCATCCTTACAGTACCTAGGAAGACCAGCATTCACTTCTGTGCCGTGGAGTGATAGTACCTGTGTATATAGACACTTTCCTCTCAACCAACAACGTCTGGGAGGAAGCTACTGCATTCAAACCAATTAAAAGGATATCATGTTAACGAAGCTCTAATTGCAGCCGAATACTTGACATTTCTGAGCTTCGTTATGATATGAGGACAGCAAGTTTGTTCAGTGAATAATAAGTTGACTCGATGGCAAGCGTTTCAATATTTCATGTCATTATATAATTCATAATACTATAATAATAATAATAATAATGAGCCTGATTTAAACCTCTGAGCGTGTTCCAAGGTCTGAAAATCTGCACGTCCCCTTTCACTTCCCTCTCACACACACAGTTCTGTACACTTTTGTGTCACACACGCACACACACACACACACAAAATCCTAACTCCTGATGTTTATAGCAATCACTGTAACATGTTCAAACCCACAATGTGATGTACTTTGTCACCAGAAGCTGCCTTAGGCATAGGCTGCATAAGTGGCCACGTGGAGCCCTGCAGGTCAGGAGGCCTTGCAATAAAAGTTCCAAACTCTGCAAATAACAGCTGCCACTAATTCTATTCCAACATAAAGCAAGCAGCATCCTTACAGTACCTAGGAAGACCAGCATTCACTTCTGTGCCGTGGAGTGATAGTACCTGTGTATATAGACACTTTCCTCTCAACCAACAACGTCTGGGAGGAAGCTACTGCATTCAAACCAATTAAAAGGATATCATGTTAACGAAGCTCTAATTGCAGCCGAATACTTGACATTTCTGAGCTTCGTTATGATATGAGGACAGCAAGTTTGTTCAGTGAATAATAAGTTGACTCGATGGCAAGCGTTTCAATATTTCATGTCATTATATAATTCATAATACTATAATAATAATAATAATAATGAGCCTGATTTAAACCTCTGAGCGTGTTCCAAGGTCTGAAAATCTGCACGTCCCCTGTCACTTCCCTCTCACACACACAGTTCTGTACACTTTTGTGTCACACACGCACACACACACAAAATCCTAACTCCTGATGTTTATAGCAATCACTGTAACATGTTCAAACCCACAATGTGATGTACTTTGTCTCCAGAAGCAGCCTTAGGCATAGGCTGCATAAGTGGCCACGTGGAGCCCCGCAGGTCAGGGGGCCTTGCAATAAAAGTTCCAAACTCTGCAAATAACAGCTGCCCTTACCCCTAATTTCATTCCATGGCCAGGGCGCTACTACAGTATAGCCACAAATTGTTTCGTTTAGCTAAGTTGAATAGCCCAGCTTGTTCCTGGGATGTGTGCTAAATCACTGTTGATGATCATCACCATGCAATAGCAGCTACCCTGACAAATGCTATATGTTAAGGATTTCGGCCACAGTCTGGTCACTGAGGGTAAGTGGTGTGACTGTAGTAGTAGTGACTGTACATCATGTAGGAATGGGCTGATCTGGGGCTGGATGCTCAATCTTTAAGTTTTTAAGCTCAGTTTAGCATCCAGCTTTAGCACAGACCATTCCTGTGAGGTGTTCCAAGGGCCTGCAGAGCTAACAATGTCTTGTGAGATTGATGACATCATCAATCCCACAAGACATTGCAGGGCTGCCACTGAATTAAATTAAAAAACGTGTTTGGGATGTTGTGAAGACTAGAGGAGTCCGAGGTAAGGACTGAAAAACCCAGCAACATCAGCAGGGATCTTAGGATCCCTGAATCCCCCAAATCAAATTTTTTGCCTAGGGCCCCGCAAATCCTAGGGCTACTTTTGTTTGTCTCCATATTGAAACGGTACCTATTCCATTTCTACTTCCACCAGTTGTTTTGAGGCATAAGAAAAGTAGTAAGGCTAAGAAGATATTTTTTACCCCCAGATTTAAAATGGATACACACTGGAGGATTATCTGATGATTATCTTTCGGCTCACATAAGACCGTATTCACACTTAATAAAGTGCAGCTTTTTCTGTGCTTATTTTTAGAATCAGTTAAACTGTACATAGGATTTCAGCACGGAAATCCATTAGGCACCGACTTCAATTCCGTGCTTAGTGAGATATGTCCATGCATACGGTCTATAAGCTCCAACATCTTACCAGTGTGCACTGGCGTAGCTATAGCTTTTTCATGGGTGGCAAAAAATAGGAAGATAGGTAAGTATAATAATAACATGCAAAATGAGTTATAGATAGTATCAGGCAAGTATAGTAGCTATGTATATTACGAGTGTTCAAATTCATGTATTACTAATTCAATTGCATTATTTATGTAGGTGGGTAAGTATGTACATATTGTTTTTTGGAAGGTTCAGAGGCTCCTATAGGCTACTAACTTGCACAAAGTAAAACTAAACTAAAACAACAACAATTACAAGACAATTACGAGTATCCACATTTGTTTCGTTTTCAAAAAATACCTAATTACCAGCGTTTGCTGCTCTCTTCTCTTTTCCATTTTAGCAGTTTTTTTTACAAAAATGTATTACTACTAGGTACTACTATGTATACCTATACTGTGCTACCTAAACCTATAGCTACTACAATATTACCTTTACCCAAGTTTTCAACAAGACACGAAACAAACTTACAATACATACAATTTTTATTTCCTAACACAAAATAATCATTACAAAATTAAATTCAGTCTTTTTCTCTATACCGCAATTTGGCCAATAACCTCCTCTGGAGGAATTGTTATGTCCCGGTGGATGTTCATCAGAGCGAGTCCTGTAAGACGCGACACGCAAAGAAGGTACAATCCGGTTGAACAAAAATGGCGGTCGTCCGCGCAATTACATTGTAGAACTCTATGCTTACACGTGGCCCCTCCCGCGTCACACCTCATACCGCATTTGCTTGAGACCTGATAATTTGTCACTGCGCATTCAAGGCCATTGTTCAACTTATATGCCGCGATCTGTATGTCTCTAACAACGCGCCATCCCTAGCGTAAGCTATAAATTGGCTATGTGTGCGTAGTGCGTTGTTTACTTGCCGCGTCACCCACGCCGCCTGCCGTCTGGCCTGTTTCAGTGACACCTTTCCTTGTGCCAACCGATCTGTTGAGTACCTACTATGGAAATCCCATTCAATCTAGTGCAAATTTTATTTTCAATGGAAACCCCATTCTATCTAGTGTAAATTTAATTTTCGATGGGGGGGTTTGAACCCCCAAACCCCTCCCCCCCTTAGCTACGCCAGTGCCAGTGTGTACTGTTCCAGGTTGCTGTAGAATCGTCAGGATTGCATTCTGGGATTTGGTTTTTGGAACTGGCAAATTTTGGTGATTAGTGATGTTGTGAAGTCAGCAGCAAATATCAGTGTGTACTGACATGTGAGCTTCATAGCAACAGTCCCCTTCATATTTGTGCATAGGGACACCTTTTTTTGGGTGTAGGTCCCCGTAGCGAACGGCCCTATTTCAAAAGGGCCGTTCGCTCCCTGCCAGGGCCGAACTGGCTGGGAAATCGATTGCTCATGCTTCGGAGAGGCATGACCATTCATGTTAGCTTTCTGTTTCTCAGATATACCATTACCAACAAAAATAGGACATTTACAATAACACTCTTCCTTTTTTGTACCTTATAAAGCATTTGTCTCCACCATCTTCTTTCTCCTGGTCAACTTCATGGAAAAAGTGTTACATGATTTGCATACTGCAGTTGCAGTTACAGTTGCAGCAAAGTTACTATGGGCCAGATTTACTAAGCTGCGGCTTTGGTAACGTAGAGATGTTGCATATAGTAACCAATCAGATTCTAGCTTTCTTACATAATAGAGAATGTAAGCTAGAATCTGATTGGTTGCTATGGGCAACATCTTCACTTTACCAAACCCGCTGATTAGTAAAAGCCCATAGTCTTCAATGTCTAGAGGCTACACACAAACACGGATCATGGGTTAATAATGCATCATAATGTATAAGTGCTTTAGATGCAGTTTCGTGCTGTATTGTATTGTGTTTTCATGTGTTGGGCTTACTTTACAGATACATTAATATTATTTTCAAAGATATTGGTCAATTTATATTAGGCGATCAACCTAAAATCTTACCAATATCTCAGTGGCAGTAACGGCTGACATTGCTGGTAGTGACTTGCACCGAGGTCCTCCATAAGTCTATTTATTTATAATGTACTATTATTACATTATCACTATGATGATCTAGATATCTAACCTTATATGGAAAATACATCCTAAACTATGGTCATTTATATTCCGTGGTGCAGGGGGTGTGAGCGATTCAAATGTAAAGATCAGCATGAATAATCTAGCAATGTAAGGGTGTGGCATTATTTTTTCTACTTGCACAATAAATTGTTTGCATTTGTTTATTGCACACAAGTACTGAAGAGTTATACATATAATCTAGAGAAGAGCCAGAAACATCGCCTCCCCAATCTGCCTGCTTTTTTCATTCTGTTTGCACTTTTTCAGTTTGGCTTTCACTACATTTCAACTTTCATTTATTTACTTATGTTTTTGCTACTGTTGTTTCCAACTTTGGATGGGCCCCATAATGATTAAAGACCCATGCTCCTTTCTCAAAAGCCTGATACAACCATAGAAATTATAGCATCAGTGAAGTAGAGACTCCCAATCTCTTCATCTGAGAAAAGGGTGGAGAGCAGTGTTGCAGGCAAATCCAGAATAGGTGTTTCTGCCGACCGAAGGGGACATAGGGAAAAAGGGCAGTTGTGTAACACCCGCAGATGGCGCCTTATGCGCAGAGAGGCTGTCACAGACAATGCCACTTTTGTTTGTTTTTCTCATCTACAATATGAATATATGACCTAAAGCTATTTATACATTATTTACAGCAATGCCTGAGAATAATAGTGGCATAACACTGCTATCCTGACATAAAATATATATATTTATTTTATCTGCAAAAATATATTTTTCACATTCATTCATTCATTTGTTTCAAGAGAATATTTTTCTCTCTGTATATCAGTTTTTATTAAAATATGGCATTTTCCCGATGACCTGCGTCTATGAATTACACTATCCCCTGACACGGTGCAAGATTTTCACAGAAAAACGCAGGCACCTTAGACATCTTCAGCACCTATTAAAATGGCTGAGACGCCTCTTTTCTCATTTTAATATCGTGGAACACCTTCTATCTCAAGCGCCCAGGGCATGGCTGCAGAGACAGACACAAGGGAAGCACAGTATCCCACTTCCTGTGATCGCTCCTGTTCTGAGCATGAGCAGTGAGAAATTCTGCTGTGCCCCCCCCCCTCCAAAAAAAAAATGCTCATCTCTGGATCTGGTCCACTTTGTTCAGTCTTTATTTGATGCTTGAATTCCTAATCCACATAGGAATAAATATAAAATTAGTAATCTGTTAAATGATCATAGTAATTTACTATTTCACTGTCCTGTACTAAAACAGCCTTCTTTGTATCTACAGTGCTCAAAGGAAGCAGTATTAATAAATAAGGGGAGTTAGAAACAAGAACAACTTCCTTTTCTTATTCTGTTTTGTGCAGCTTATTTCCCTAACAATGTAATTACATGTGAGGGGGAAAAGGAGAGTGTTAACAAGTCTTTGTTTTTCACAAATATCTTGATCAGACAATGCTGTTACAAGAGCTGCTAATGAATCCTGCCATGTGTAATTAGGGGCCTCCATTTACTTAGACACTATAATGATTTTTTATATTTTAATAGCTTATTTTTCTTTTGAGGGAACTATATGTATATTCTATTCACAGTTTTTATAGCTTAAAAGAATTAGATATTTATTATATATATTTTTTAAATACCAGCATTACTTTTCATTTTTATTAGGAGACTGAGCAGTTTAACTTAATTGCACTTGTAACACTACAGATGAATACAAGTTAGCAACAGTTATAATAACAATGGAATAACACTAAATAACACAATATGTTATTAACTGTTCAATATAAATAGCAGGCAAACAGGTTGTTTTCTCTAACTGGAATATTTGCTGAAGCTTTTAATGAGTAAAAATGGAGATGTTACCATTAACAACTTATAACATTCTGCCTAATATTTTTTAGAATATAATAGTAGCTGCATTCTGTGTGGTTGCCATGGGCAACATCTGCACCTTCCTCTTCATTAGCTTCATTAAATATATGGTCATGTGTTAATTTATTGTGATGTACAAAGCTCATCTTTGATACAACCTTTGGGGTAGATCCAGACCTAAGTGGTTATTACGTTAGTTGGTGTATCGTATATACGCTATCATAAGTACTATGCACCCCGCTAGATACTCCCCTCGCTCGTACGTACTTTGCTCGATTTACGTTTGCCAAATCTTACCTTAACTTTTCAAAGCGTAAGTACGTACGTACGTAATGCATTAACGTTCGTAACGGCCTAACCCGGCCCATACTGTACGATTTAAATACCTCCCTCCTCTACAAAACCTATTTCCCGGTGTCGTATGGAAGACACGCCCATTTGTTCGTATTTACGCTGCAGTTATGTAAGATCAGAGTTACGTAGCATAACATCTGCCGCGCGCATGCACAGTACATACAAATTGCTGATTTGATGTCAGCGGTTAGCGTAAAAACACTAGCGTACATAGCTCAGAATCTGGCCCTTTGTTCTTAGTACCCCAAGAGGAGGTCTGTTTACATAGTAACATTGGAGTAAGAAATGATTGTTGTGTTTCCATGTAATAATGTCTTCTAGTTACAAATTTTACAGCAAAATTAACCATTTTCTTGAAAATCTCCCATGGTCAGTACTAGTTATTCTAGGTGAATGTGTGTATTTTACAGTTTGAATTGTAACAAACAAACAAGGACAGAACTACAGGGGATGCGGTACTCACTGACCACTGATTCATTTCTGATGAAGTAACGAATACTAAAGCAGTATATTTTGGTTGCAGTCCCCGCATAGAATGAGGGATTTCCGAAATAGGGACATCCGAAAGTTCCTTTTCGGATGTCCCTATTTCGAATACCCCTCCATATAAGAATGTTTTCTTTAGAATGTGCCGATCGGCATACTCACCCATTCCTTTCCGGAAACGCTGCCCTGCAGGACCCGGACCATGGGAAAGGTGAGTAACCTTTCCGGGGTTAGGGTCAGGCTGCAGGGAATGGAGGGTTAGGGTAGTAGGAGATGGTGGGTTAGGGTCAGTTTGCAGGGAGGGGAGGGTTAGGGTCAGGATTAGGGGAAGGGTTGGGGTAGTTTTCAGGCTTACCTTTCTGAGCACGGAAAGTTCGGTGCTCCAGGATCGATTGCTATGCCTCATCGAGAAAACGTCCCTATCGAAAAAGGGCCGTTCTCTCTGGGGACCCACACCTGTATATTTAGGCATCTACACAAATATGGCTAAGAGGCCCGTCAATTCTCTGTCCTGTTGTCATTAGCAAATTAAACAAGGGGAGAGTCTGTGATGACACCCAAACAGTGAACTTGGGGAACAGAAGATATGACGATGTTGCCAATGGTGATAGAGAGCTGAGGAGGGAAGGAAACGAGTTCTGTTTTTTCCATGTTAAGTTTAAGGAAATGCTGGGGCAGCCAGGAAGTGATGGCAGAGGGCACCTAAGAGAGGAGGCATGGGGAGGGTGATTGTCAATTTATGTTTAATGAATTATGAGCAAAATAAATGTTCATAAGTTGCCAATTCTCGCCTACAGAGCTATTTATTAATTTATTACCTGCCACAAAGCACAATCCCATTTTGTCAGCCATTAAAATAAGTGTTAAATAACGGAAGTAATTTTCCATTATACAGACACATTGTGCGATCTATTTACAGCTTTCAGCTTGTCTAATTTTCAGTTGAGAATTTAATTTAAGTAATTGAAAAGCAATTCATAAATATGCATTGGTAAAGCATAACAAGGGAGAGTAGGCAGGTATTAAATGAGCTGTCTATAATACTGCGCTCAGAGATCGGATCAGACAGACGGAAAATAACTGGCAGAAAACCTCATGTTAGTAGAACTCGGTTGACTCAATTTGCCGCTGTTCCCTCTACCAGCATCTTGTCCACGGTAGCAATTGCTTTTTAAACACTGGGAATCAGAAAACAAAAGCCATTTTTCCACCTCTTCAACAAGGCAAAGGAAAGGCGGGATGCAAAGTCTTCCCCGTCATGGTCTGATGCACGCTAGCTCTGGGCTGTGGATAGTTTCTACATGCCACATCCCAGCAAAGCCTCTTCTAACAGACAGTAAAGATCTCACCAGACTTCAGAGCATTAAAGACAACATTGACAAGTGAGTTTAAAAGACTAGGACAGTCAGAGGAATGATATGAATGAAGGCTGACTGCAGCATACTAAGGCTACAATACAACACCACTCTGCAGACTTAAGCTAGAGACGGTGGAACAAAAAACCCAGAAAATAAGCAAATTGGCACCTTGGCACAAACATATTACACTATGGGAGAGGTTGGCCAAATTCAAACTGTGGCAGCTACCAAAAATAATCTTGTACAGGGAAAAATTCAGCTTTAAATCGCATTTTAAAATAAAGATGTTTAACATTTATTTGCTATATGCAGGGGGGGGGGGGGGGGGGACAGACTCGGCCCCATAGCAAGGAGGCGAGGACTGAGTCTGGAGGGGCGGAGCTGGGCGGGATCGCTGCTTGATTAGAAGCTTTCAGAGGCTGACAGCTTAAACTGCGAGCAGCACTCTATGAACTCATACATCGAGTGCCAAAGGCTGTTTTAAGCTGTCAGCCTTTGACAGCTTGCTTGCAGCGCAGGGGGAGTGGCTGCCGTGGCCTCTCTCTCCTCTGGGCCCAATAGCACCTGCACCCCTTTTAGTTATGCCGCTGGCTATATGGAAAATCAGCCTGCCTTTACCTGCACACAAAAATAAAATTGATTTTCACCCCTTATATTGCAGATTGGTTTGTCTAACACCAGAGATCACATGAGTGATTGACAGAGGATGGGACTTAATGATGCGATTTGCATAAAGCAAATCATTAAGCCCCACCCCCTCATTATAATCTATGCCTTCTCTCCGGGTTCTCCTTTCAATAGTCGGCAACCCTGTTCTAGGAGAAAATTTGAACCAGTCCTATAATGTTCAGACTGCATGCAGAGGAGAGAGGTAGTGAATGCATTTAGTAAAACTCTGATATTCTTCTGACTCCTCCTATTTCTTTGTTTTACATGGTGGAAGTTTGTTATATCTTTAGTTTTGAAATGCAGTTTAAATAATTACAAAACAAACTTCCATGAGACAATAGAGGAAGAGCATTATTAGGAAAAAATTATTCTAATCAAAAGCATAGAGTTTTGTTCTAATTAAGCTGATTGCAAAGTTCAGTGATGATTCAGTTTACACAATGTAATGGAAATTACCTGCCTGGCTCGCGTTCTGCTGTAAAGGTTTTGTTTTGCAAGTGTTTTAGTAAATGTCTAAGTTCACGTCCAGGCTTTCTCTTTCTGGAGTGTGTTTGAAATGCTTTGACTCTGATACACCCCTTTGAATGTCCCAAAATGTCTTTCCACTTACTTGAATGTTTTTCTACTAAGCTTTTAGGATTTTTTATTTCTTTTACAAAATGTCAAGAATAAGTGTAGAAAATAATGACATAGTAACAGGAAGAAAAAATCTATTAGAAACAGAAATAAAAACCTTTCTATATATTATGGATTGCTCAGCATTCTTATCAATGTGAGGTGCGCCTGTGTTTTCAGTTCTCACTATCATGTAAGACACCCCAACCGCTTTTGGTTCAGGAGCAATGGATGATGTGACACGCACACTATGTGGTCTTAATCAGATGACTTCTGCATCACCAAGCTGTACTCTCTCATGCTGAGTCTCCTATTTCATTTATTATTGCAATTATCTGTTAATGAATCAAATCCAGGTGACTACAACTGGGACGTAATTGTAAATTCCATGTGTACAGCATTTCAAGCTAGAGCAAGGGGTACAGTTGGAGGGTTTGGTTCAACTATCTGTAATGACACCAGCTTATGGATTCCACCATATTCTTAGCCCTAGGTTCTGTTTTTTAACTGTCCCTTTATGCCTCCAGTCACTCTTTTATGCCATAAGCCATCCAATTCTGACATTGCCCACATGATGTGGCCTACGGGATCCCTGTAGGACCAAATCTGTTTCCATAAATGACACTGTCGTATATATGTTAGATCAGCGTCATTCACAGAAACAGACTCCCATAGGAGCCCTGTATAATCAATATACTGATGATGCTTATGGACGCAGCTGCATCTGTTATCTGATTAAACCGGTGTCCTGGGGGCAGGGTAACTTAAAGGGGTGCCACCTTCCGGGTGTGCTCCCTTGTGTGTGTGGGCCCCAGGAAGATCGCCCTGATCGCCCCGTGGTTAATCTGGCCCTGATCACGACAAACCAATAAATAGGATGAGCCTACGTAAAGCTTAAAATGTAAACACACATTCCTTATCATGACACATCCTTTATTATGCAGACGTACTTAATGTTATGCAGTCCAGCTACAGAAAATGTCTTGGCACAGTAGTCACACGCCAGAGATCCATGCCAGGGAGAAGCCTCTCAGTTCCCTATTTGAAATTGTCTTATTACTGTAATGAAAATCTGTGGAAAAAATGTTCCATCCCATCAATTATCCGCTCCAGCACAGAAATTCCCTACAGGAACCTTTAAATAGTGCTTTCACTTTCCAAACTGCCTTTTAAATTGGGAATGTAATAAAATCTAGCAAAGGACAAAGACTATCAGAATCTGATCTTCACTTCAGTTATGGTGATGTGTTCTGTATTGTTATGAAGCAGATGTGTATATATGCAAAGCTACTATGCAATATTAAGCCACCCCCTTCCTAATTTCTGGCCCTCTACTGGTATATCCAGTACATAAACACATGCTGAATTATTTGTTCATCATTTTCCTAATTGTTTATTATTTTTAGTGGTATATGTGCCGGTGAAACTTTTTATGTACTAACAATTTCTTAATAAGAGGGACTTATATTGCAGAACATGCCCACAGACGCTGCAATTTAATTGCCCAATTCTGATATTAAAGGTCAAGCTCAAAGCATCTCTTCCCAAGAAATGTTATGTTTATAGGTTGAAAGTTGCTGGCTGTCAGGACACAGAGCTGTCAATGCATACAAGATGCATACAAGATATCAGACCAAAGAAGTCACAGAGACAGAATAATGTCTGAATTCAGGTAAATGTTGACCTGGTGCAGACACAGCTTCAGAGAGACCTTTAGACCTAAGACACCGGGGACCTGATCCAGAGCTGCACCAACGTATGTTTGTCATACAGAAGCACAGTGGGAAACAGGAGCAAGCACAGAGAGATGGGCGCATTGCTGCATATTCGCCTGTGTCCGCATCTGTGTGCTCTGCATTAACCCAATGAGGAGTTCTACTATATTTACATTAGAAAGGGGCGGTTTAGTGCTGATGTGAGCACTTAGTAGCTTGCCAGTCCCTGCACTTCTACCTAAAGTTTACACCAGCTCGGAGCTGGTGTAAGTCAGGGTTGCCAACTTTTAATAGCGGAGGGAAGCCATAGATGAATGCAGAGGCGGGGCTTAATTATGTGATTTATGCAAATCATGTCATTGAGCCCCGCCTCCTGGCTACCAATTACCCCCTTTTTAGATTTACTAGTGATGGGGGCAGGGCTTAAAGATGCATACACATATTATAATTATATATATATAATTTTCCATGAAGTGGCACTCCTGTAATCTACAAAGCTTGCTGCGGTGCTGTCGGGGCCCACTATATATATTTGATAATATATATTTTAATATTTATTCAATAAACACATTTTGTATAAAAAAAAAACCTGAACATTGAAAATGACCTGTGCTTATTACTTACATCATCCCCTTAGATGGTGTAAGTGTTTTAAGGAAGTGCAGCCACATTTCTCTGCTGCTGTGCCTGTTTAGATGAGAACAGAGAACTAGGGAGTTGTGGGCACAGGTGCAAAAAATATGCTTTGGCCCTGATGATATCCCAGGTAACACGGTGGGGAGCTTTGACGATGCGGAGATGACCGCTGTGGGTCCTTGTATCAGCGTGGGCCCCTGTGCACTTGCACCTGTTGCACTAATGGTAGTTTCGCCTCTGGATGAGAAGAACACGCCCCTGTTCCACTAGCGCAGCAAAGATGGACGCAGACACAGGAGGATGTGCAGCAGTATGTCCATCTCTGTGCTCGCTTCTGAGCATGTACGGTGCTTATTCACGCAGCGTTTCCATCAGAGAAACAGATGGAAGCACAGATCTGGATCAGCCCCATCATGCGTTTGCTAAGTTGGTCACTACTCTAGATAACTGAAGAGTGGGAACGGCCTGTTTAGTACCTGACAGTTTTCACTCACTGGCTTCTAACAGGAGCTTAGTAGAAATGTGTAGAAATTTAAGGGCATATGGTAATTCCTGTTCCTGATTAGAAATTATTTTTTATAGAATGAATGAATATTAAGTGTCTGCTTAAAACAGAATATGATCAAAAGAATGATAGTGTTCTTGAAAAAATCTACGAGTCAAAACATCAACTTCTAAATGCTTGGCACTAAGTCAATAAGTGATAATAAAATGAAAGTGAGTAGAGGACCGTGCATCTGTCTTTATGGCAATTCAATCATTTTGTTTTTTCAGTGAATGGAAAGTTGCTATGATCAGTAAGAATCATACAAGGATGAATTACTCTCCAAACCAGATCTCCAAGTGGGGCAATATACGGGGGTATGAAGAGTTGCCAGCAAGAAAAGCCCCTCTTAGAAATAGAGACAGCTGAAAGCTCATTTTCGGAAGTCACCTGACCCGCTGCAGACAAGGTGAGGCTTCTTTAGGGTTAGGATCTGGTGAAGGGAGTGTTGGGGTTAGTGTCAGCAAAGGGGAGGGCTAAGTAATGGAAGGGGTGGGTTAGTGGATAGGAGTCTTAGGGTTAGGCTGCGGGGAGGGAAGTCTTAGGGTTAGGCTGCGGGGAGGGAAGTCTTAGGGTTAGGCTACGTGGAGGGAAGTTTTAGGGTTCGGCTACAGGGAAGAAAGTCTTAGAGCCAGATTTACTAAACTGCGGGAAAGGAAAAGTAGAGATGCTGCCCATAGCAACCAATCAGATTCTAGCTATCACTTTCCTATTACATACTAGAAAATGTCAGCTGATTGGTTGCTATGGGAAACAGCTCCACTTTTCCATTCCCTCAGCTGGCCACAGGCCTTGGTACAGGTCAGTGTTTTTTATTTAATCATCAATTAAGTTTAGGAATATTAGAAAGTATTTTGGAACCAATAGATGAGTTTATTTATATACAAAAATTATTTTCATTACTCCTTTTCCAAAAGGTATAATATTAAATGAAACAGACACAGGTGTGTGATCTGTGAATATAGGAATCTTACATATGGAAAGTGTAAATGTACAAGTGGAAGGTTTCGTTCCACATTAAAGATTGACGATCATTTTTAAAATATATTTCCTTGACCTGATCTATTTTATGCATGTTGTTGTATACCACACTTTAATGCATTGGTCATCTGCAATCAACCAGTCATACACATTTGTAATGTTTCCTTCTAGCACAGCATGCTACAGTAGTATTTTTACTTCTTCAGTGGTTTCATGTAGTGATTATATTTGATAATGATAATAGCATCTAAGCAAACACCTGGCTTACATCTCAACATGGCAGTTACCACAGTTACTATGTATGAAAAACACATTTAAACAAAATAAATAAAATAAATTATAAAAAAAAATGCCTTAAACACAGGAAAATGTACCACAGATTTTTTTCAACCAGATGTTAGCTCTCATTTGCCTAAATACACTACAAAACTGATAGTCTCTATATTTTTTTTTACTATAATTAGCCTTATAATAGCTTATTTTTATGGATATTTTTGTGTGCGTTTGACAAGGTTAAATACATCTTACTTTTCTCTATAGAGGATATCAGAATATTTATAGAACATTTAGTTTACTGTTTTATAGTTAACTAGAACATGTGTAGTATAGGATATGTATAGTATAGGCAATCAGATTATCTCACTATCTTCAGTAAAGCCAATTAGATTATATGGATGTATACAACATAACCAATCGGACGATCTGGATGTTTACAGCATAGCCAAACCAAAAAATCAGGATGTGTTTAGCATAGCCAATCAGATTACTGAAGTTTTAACTTCGAGCAATGACAATGTGTGATTATGTGTGTCCCAACACGTGACGGGGAAGAAAATTATATCAAAATTGAAAGAATTTCTGCTTAGAGATTTGTCCGGCTGATCCACATTGTTCTTGGTGTCCAGTATCCTTTCTTAGTTTCACATGTATGTGTGTGGAATATGCAGTGCTAGCTTCTGGTGTGTAGAGACCCAGAGGAGGTTTTCATCCTAGATTCAGTTTTTTGTTGTTGTTTTGATGAGTCATTATATTTCCAGGCTTAGCAGTTATGCTAATTAAGCAAAAGCATGCAATTAAATAGACAGATTGCATTTAAGGCTTTGGAATCTCGTATGTCGCTTTTCTGTTTTGTAATTTAAATTCGCTTGATAAAAGTCCTTTTTTTTTTTCTTCTCCCATTTTGCAAATCCCTCCTTCAAGCTATTTAGCAACAGGAAAATCCTCATGCTGCCATTGTACACAGATAAAGGTTCTTGATTTTTTAAACTGTATATTTTGTATGTAAACTACACTTAGTTTTGTAAGTTTTTTGCATTTTCTAGTCATTAGGAAGGAACCATAAGGCAAACCGGTGTCACTGTTTTTGTTTCATATTTATCAAGTTATAGTAGTTAAATCGTTTACAGACAGCAAATAAAAAGCTATGTACAGAAAAGGTGAATTATCATATCCCCCCCAAATTTAAAAGCTGGGTCAACTTCATACTAGTCCATACCTCCAAACTGTCCCGATTCCAATGGGACAGTCCTGCTTTTTGGGAACGGACCCGCTGTCTTGCACGCTATACAACTTGTCCCAAAAGATCAGACTCTTGGGACAAAGTTGTATTTTGTTTTTTAGCCCATACTGCTGTATATAAGGTAGGGCTTTTTCACATAACAGTACTGGTAATACCTAACCTATACGGTCACTGCGATTCAAATAATAAAGAGGCAGACATGGAGGCTGGACAAATAAACAAGGGGTAGACATGGAGGCTGGACAAATAATAAAGGGGAATTAATAAAAGGGGCAGGCACTAGACCTGCTTTTCTGGGTGGTGCCAGACACACCCACTAATCCCAAACACGCCCACTGGGTAGTACAAGACACACACCCTCTACCAGGCTGCAACACCCACATCTTCCTCAAAAGCAATATTGTTTGGTCATCATGATGTGATTGGCACGAAGTCTGTCCACTTATCTAGTAAGGTGGGTAACGTGATGTAGAGAGTTTGGGCCCAATTGAAAAGAGACTCATCAATGCTGCCTTGCACTGCCAACCATCCCTGAGTTCTTAAAAGAATCTTTAAACTATATAACCTCTATGGGTCATCTTAAGCCCTCTCACCTACAGACACCCAATCGACTATATCCTACTGGAACAAACTGTCTCCTTTGTTTATTAGAGAAGTCATTTTATTGGTTGAATATATTGTCAGTTTGGCTCAGATGAGCACAACTAATTCCATATAAATGTCCCTCATTTCTACTGCATTTTCATTCAGTCATAAAATATCTTGCCCTTATTTTGCACTAAGCCTCTGACTTCTGTGGCCTTTTTAGTAAATAGTGCTCTTGGTGTTTTGATAGATGTCTTTCATCTTGAATAAGAAAGGACGCTATATGCAACATCTAGTATGGCTGCTCTTGTTTAATGATGGCTGCTCTTGTTTAATGCATGTAGTGTGTCATTGGTACTCTGTAGATGAAAGCCAATATGGCCTCTATATGTAATGAAAGCATTATTGCATTCATTCTCAAGTATATCTCAAATGGTAACAATGGATTTTAGAATAATTGAATCTGCTTCATGTATCTATGACTTTAAATATGCATTAACTCTTTCTGGACAGCTGATACATGTATAATCTCAATTTTATATTTTCTAATTTCACCTTAATATCATGCATCACAAAACCCAAACATTTTCTTTCTCATTTGTTCTTTCTTTTTGAATTTGCATCACCATTGATGTGTAACTAACAACAGTTTCAACACAAATAAAAATAAAATTATTGAAAATGATTAATGTCTAGTTTTGAATACAAAAAAAACTACATTTAAAAAGCAAAATCTGTTTGTAAATGAATTGCCATAATAGTGAAAACTGTGCATTTGGAAGATCAGCTGTAACCTATAGAAACAAAAAAAAACCTTTTTATTAGTATGTGTATGCTATCTACTTGTACTCTAAGTTGCTCTGTGATACGTAATTAGCCCCATCGTATTTTTTATAGTATGACTACTTGGGATACTTTTTGGTGGCAGAAAGTTCCAATAACTTTTATTTCATTGGTGGATATGGCAACACAGTCTCCTGTGAATAAATGCATTAGTAAGTAAACAGATGTAGTACTATTACTATGTATTATCTGTTGTAAATATGCAAGAACATGATATTGTTACTCCTAGATTTTTTAAGGGACATTTAGGTCAATATTTACTGAACTGCTCATGTTGCCCACAGCAACCAGATTCTAGCTCTCTCTTTTCTATTACACACTAGAGAATGTCAGCTAGAATTTAACTGGTTGCTGTGGGCAACATCTCCACTGTTTCTTTTACAAAATCTAGTCCTTAGAATTCAAATATGCTTATAAAAAAATTATTGTGTTTGTGTCAAATAAACATATCATAAATCAGATTGCAAAAGAGAACAACCATATTTTAATGCTTTTTTTCTTTAATTATACCCAAGTCATTGTTTTTACAATATATTAACAATGTTTATTAGGGATTTTGCCCAATATCTTGGGAAAGCCAAATAAAAAACAAACATTTCATATTATTCCCTTAAAATAGGGCTAGATTCTAGTTTAGGTAGATAGTACATTCTTAGCAACAGTTTTTTTGTGTATGTTTGCTTTCACAATATATATTTATTCCACTTAATATTTTGTGATATAGGGGCTGATTCAGAGATGCACTTCCACCTTTTTTTTAGGTGCAAGTGTACAGCTCGGCTAAATCATTTTTCAAAGTAAGGGGTGTTA
>WWET01000749.1:180017-195420 GCA_011038615.1 Limnodynastes dumerilii | reverse complement strand
CCAGTGTTCCCCAACCTCAGTCCTCAGGGACCACTAACAGTGCATGTTTTCCAGGTGTCACTGCTGGAGCACAGGTGTGTTCATTACTAACTGTCACATTTTAAAAGCTCCACAGGTGCTGCTCATTATATCACTTGTGATTCTTTAAGGAAACCTAGAACATATGGACTGTTAGTGGTCCCTGAGGACTGAGGTTGGGGAACACTGGTCTACAGGGCCTGATTCAAACCTGAGCTCAAATGTGAACGCAGCGTACGTGCCATAGATGAGTTTGTAAAAGTGGGACAGGCTGCGCACAATGGTGCCTTTGGACTGCAGCCAGTTATAGTGCGTAGTGTACAGGTACACAGCAGCTAAGCTAAATGCAGGTGTGCGTCCAAATGTGTGGCTCAAGAGCAGTCTCCATCACGAAAAATGCTGATTCTGAAATAGAGGCAGCCGAAGGCTAATTTAGAAGATTTTATTAATGAATGTGTAATTATTCCAATCGTCATTTTACCTATTCATTAATTTGGAAACTGCTGGCGCAGACCAGTCGCATGGAGCTGGACAGGTGAGTACTATAGGGGAGTCTATTGGGAGTAGTAGTCTATGGGAGTCTTAGGGTTAGGCTGCGGGGACAGGAGTCTTAGGGTCAATCTGCCGGGAAGGATGTCTTAGGGTTAGGCTGCGGGGAGGGTAGTCTTAGGGTCAGGCTGCGGGGAGGGAAGTCTTAGGGTCAGGCTGTGGTGAAGGGAGGGTTAGGGTTAGTGCAATGGAAGGGGAATGTTAGGGTGAGAATTTAAATAAGGGTTGGGGTAGGATAAATACTGACCTCTTGGCGGGACAAGAGCAATCAATTTCAGAGGCAGAGCCAATTCAAAATTGGCGGGTATGAAACGGCCCTTACGGGAAAGAGCTGTTCTCACCACTGACCCACATCTGTGTGGCACACTGCTATAAAAAAATGTCTATAAACAGGGTCTGGAAAACAGTGGTCTGGAAAGGTAAGAAATAAATCACCAGATATTTCACCTCTAGGAAACCTATGTGACTTAACAAAGGGGTTATTTAGAATATTGCATCAGGCTTGAGGCTGGTTACCCAGATGCACAATAATGGTCAATAATACACTAAGTTGATTAATACCCCTGCTTTGAATTGTCTCCCTTTTTATTTGGTGAATAAATAAAAACCCTTCCAGTGAATAATTGGTTCATCCCTAATCAGCTGAATTTGCACTTAATGTTTACCTTGAAGTGCACAATTAAGGGATTCTGCTGTGGTGATTGAAAAACGGTCACTTCATTGAGGGCTCTGCTTCTATACGCAGTATGCAGTACTGTGCACCGTACAAGACTAACTTCAAATTTCCCCAGCATTAAAAAATGACACAAACTACAAAACTACTATTATTATTATTATTGCTTATTTATATAGCAAAGCACTTTATAGAGAACATTAATCATTCCTTGCCCTATTAGAGCTACAGACTAAGGTCCCTACACATACATACACACATTAGGGTTAATTTAGTCAGCAGCAATTAACCTACCAGTATGTTTTTGGCATGTGGGAGGAAACCAGAGCATCCAGAGGAAACCCACGCAGACACGGGGAGAACATACAAACTCCACACAGATAAGGCTTAGTTCGGGGCTCAAATTCATGACTCCAGCGCTGTAAGACACAAGTGCTACTTACTGAGCCACAGTGTTGCCCTAACTAACACAATTCTGATCATATTCACCTGCATGCGTATGTTTGAGAGACCATCCTGATTCAGTTGCATATGGGTGTGTTGTTATCATTATAGCGTCGATCATTAAGCATAAAGTATTCAGCAGTGTATGGTCATTGGTTGACACATGTGTGTCTTATGCAACTGTTTCCTTTAATCCACAGACCACTAGGAATCATGACCACCGGTACCCCTAAAAGACTTCATAAAATCAAGCAAGCACAGCTAGAAGTATCCTGCAGAACACTTATCTTACTTATGATTTCCTTTAATGCCAGATTGTTATTAATACGTAGGTTTAACTACATAGAACATTACATTAACTTCCAGGTCAAATATTTCTGCCCCTCAACTGATAACCTGAGATGGAATGTTCTGCTTAACGTGTACATCTCAGACATGCTAGAAGAAGGTGGATCAGTTCCGTCACCTCTGTTTGCTAGGTTCACTCTTATAAGTATATATAAATGGTAGAATAGCATGGCAACATGGCATACAGGGTATACAGTGATGGCAAAAAAATGGACAGACAAAAAAACTAAATCATTCATGTATCAATGTGGATTGGCAGAGAATAGTTAGGAGGGGAAGCAGTTGTCGGCCCAAAGCCCCCTTTTTTATGTGAACGTTGCCACTGAAAGCTTAATTTCATCTGCATCATTCCAGACATTCAAAATCTACATTCCAGAGTGAGTGCCATGTCAAATGGCCCCTTTACTACAAGCTGCCTATTCTGGTTAGAGCGAGGCTATGGGATAGGAAGTGTTAGGGTTAAGCTGCAGAGAGTGGAGGATTAAGGTTAGGGGAAAGGGAAGGGAATGGTTAGGGTTAACAAAACTAACTTGTCGCCACTCTGATGTTTGAAAACTATGGGCCTGATTCAGAGGCTGAAAATAAGAACTTAAAGTTACACCTGGGCAAAACCATGTTGATTTCAGGGGGAGTCAAGTTAATTTTATTCTTTGCATGCAGGGAGAATGCTTTGCTTTTACTTATTGCACACAGATACCTGATCAGCTTCACTTTTAAACTGCTAATTAGGATTGAGCTGGGAAACATCACCTTTTAACTATAATACTGTTGCAACAAATGAAATTTGACTCCCCTGAAATCAACATGGTTTAGCCCAGGTGTAACTTTAAGTTCTTATTTTCAATCTCTGAATCAGGGCCTATGTGATCATTTAAGTCATCCTTTCTGACAGCAGACTGCCAAAAACTGGCAATGTAATCTTCTCACGAGAGCTTACAAGGTAGGGGGAGACTAACAGGAAACACGTGGGTCACCTCCACTTGCAGTGCCGTGAGATAGATACTATCAGGGGCGAAACTACCATTGGTGCAACAGGTTTCATCACCGCTGAAGCTCCCCACCGGGTTACCTGGGATATCATCAGGACCAAAGCATATTTTTTGCACCTGTGCCCACAACTCGCTAGTTCCGCCTCTGGATACTATGTACAGCAACTCAGATAACTCCAAACAATAATTGCAATAGCAAAAATCTTCATAATACTGGTTAGAGAGACATACAAGTATCAGATTATTTAGAGGAGGGATAGGCAACCTGTGACAATCCAGTCCTTGTGACAATACAGCATAGCCACCCGTATCAGACCCTCCAACATAAGCCATTTCATTAGGTAGAAAATACTCTGCTCCTCAGTTTCCAACTGTCAGTTACTATGGTAACCTCCTTTGTTGATGAGGTAAATTGTTGTTTTAAATATCAGTTAATTCATTTAAACCAGATGAGTGACAGTTGGGAGCTCAGGAGCGAATTACATTGTACCTAATGAAATTTGTCATGCTGAAGGGTTTGATACAGGTGCTCTGAAGCTTTGACAGTTAGCAGCTAACCTAGCATGATGGGAGTTGTAGTTTTCCAACGCCTAATGTTCTAAAGCAGGCCTGTCCAACCTGTGATCCAGCAGGTGTTGTGAAACTACGACTTCCAGCATGCATTAACTGCATAGGCATACCTGATACCTGAAGCAAATCATAGCTCCACAACACCTGTTTAGCCACAGGTTGAACAGGCCTGTTTTAAAGGTTGTCTATGCAGAACATTTACATGTCATATTAGGGAGTTTAGTTGAGTCGTATAGCTGAAGAAGCAGGAAATGATGCAATAAGAGATTGATATAGACCCTGTGAAGCGTTAGTGCAGGCAGGACAAGGAGAGGGCTGTCTCTGTGCTGTCAGGTTGTTTCCATGTTAATGCATAGCACCTTGCAGCAGATGTGAAAGGGGCTGGAAGCCTGTGGATGGGACTGATGCTTCCAGCGCTTGGAAAAAGCTGCCTACAAACAACCACAGTGGGGAGCACAACTTCGTTAAAGGTGATGGCATATAGTGCATTATAGCCCCTTGACTGCTGAAGCTGTTAAAGAGCCACAGGAGATCTCATGCAGATCATTAGCCCTTTATTCCTCCCCCTTCAATGCCAATCCTAGTGCTGAGCAAGACTAATTAAAATCAGCATGATGCACCATTAACAGTGAACTTGTTGGAGCCAGGAAACAGTAAATAACCTTAACATCTAATCTGCTGGACAGATCTTTACAAAATTCCAGCTTGAAATGATTGGAAAGTATAGGGGTTTAACTATGTCCTCTCCAACATTAACCCCATAATCTATTAAACTGTTACCCATGTAAGCTGCGTCTCGGAAGCACCTGTATGTTCTCATTGCTTGCAGGTATCACTTTCATTTATGACGTAACTGCTACATTCTTTAGTTATAATTTGGTTTTACACTATAGGCAATGAGGCTCATCCATTGCAGAAAAAATCCGCACTTCCACGTGTTGAACTGCAGGGGGCAGCAACTGTAATATGTGCAGAATTAGGGGTCTATTTCCAAAGATCATTTTAATGCGATAGTATCAGTTTTCACTTCAAAACTGGCACTATCGCATTCAAATGAAGTGGAGCATATTTACAAAATGCCAGAGCAGAGTTCTACACTCTGGTCCCAGCATAAGACTTAGTGGTAAGTATTCCAGCGATGTCCCCATATACCTCCCTTTACCTCCCCCTAATAGCTGTTCTTAGGGGGAGGAAAAGGGGGGTATGTATGGGGAGACCGCCGGAATACATCAGAATACCCCATTAGTAAAAAAAATGATATATATATTTATATTATAAGTAAAGAATATAAAATAAAAAATAAATAGAAAAAATTAGGTAAATATTAAACCCACCTGTCTGGGCCGTCGGACTACAGGTGTCCAAGTCCCGGCATGAATACACTGCGCATGTGCAGTACTTCATTCATGCACTGTACGCATGGCAGGTCGTCACGCCCTTCATGGATTACTTTGCATAATTGAGAATCATTGAAAGTGCGTTACGCAATAACCCGCGTATGCGCAATATGGTCCATGACCTTAAGGGTTATCAGTATATTTAATCAGCATAGTAGATTGTATTATATAGGCACAATTCTGTTTCTCTTTCTGTGCTGCGTTATTTGATGATGTCATATAAATTCTCTTAATAAAATAAATTCTCAGAACCTCATCATTTCTTGGTGGAAATAACCAATGAGCACCATAAACTTCATAAGTTGTATTTTATAGTATTAAAAAACATTCATGCTTGTTATGCATGTTCCTCCCCTTTATTACAACATGAGTTTTGCTGAGGTGTGATTTTGCTTGTTTTTCCTGAAGACCTGTAGGAGCCACAGGTCGATCAGGCCTGACCTAGGCTGTTGAAGCACGGTGGGAGAGTAGTTCCACAACCCCTGGAGTGAAAAGCAGCTCAATAGGAATACGTACATTATGAATACATGATATGAAGTTCCTCACAGAGAGATATCAGTGATTTCCTTTGATCAGTGCACCATAACCTTAAGTAATTCCGGACAAGTCTGGTCCATTTCCCTATCTCATGACACTCACTGGGTATTGTTCAAGAGTCTTTAGTATTTAGGTATTGTTCAAGAGTATTTAGCCATTGATGCCACTGATGCAATGAAATACTTACACATATTCAATGTTAGCAACAATTTTCTATTTACTCCTATGGTCTCACACATATTATATGAAAGACAGAGTGTAAAATTGAGAAATTAAAATTTCTGGCGAAGTAGGGAAGGAATCCTAATGAACAGCAAAATGATGAATCACCTAACAAGTCTCCAAGGAGTTTTAACACAAATTAGGATAGAATGATGGAATGAGATAAGCTGGGAAATAGCATCCTTCCTACATATGACCCTTATTTTGCTGCCATCTAGTCACAATACCAGCAGGCAACTTTTTAATAGATATAACGTTGCATTTTTCATATAATGACATGAGACAGGACTTGCAAAGCACAATAGCCTCAAAGGATAAGGGTGGGGTGTTGTGGATGAACCTAGTTTCTGCAATGCACAAACCTCACAGTGTTGCGTTTTGAAGCCAGTGGGGAGAGATGGCATTGTAATGTAAGCACAACATTTTCTGTGCCAGTGGTGTTTCCATAAAACACTACCACATGCTAAGTGCTAGATGCGAACAGTAAAATTATTCCAAACATGAAGTTCTCATACATTGAAAAATAGGACTTAACAAGAGTTCATCTGTAGCGGGTGCTGTAATTAGAGGCGGTCAGGCATCTGTAAACTAAAATCCCTATTATCTTTTGTGTGTACGACATTCTTCCATTTTGTTCCATGTCAGCATCACAAAAAGAAATCATGTTTCAGTGTCAGGTCATAAAATGGATGCCTTCCAATTAATGTAGTGTACATCATGGAGGCAGGTTTATCAAAGTGTCTCAGACACGGCTCAATAACTCAGACATACGGTAACGCAGCATGAGACCCTAATAAATCACATGGATTTAATATTTTCCTAGTGACTATTTGCTTGAACTCATTTTTACCAGATTTGAAACATGTTATTTCATATTTTTTTTCAAGTAAAATATAATTTGTGTAGTTAGAAATCCTGGTGGCATAGAACATATTTCTGAATATCCTCGCCAGAATGTTGTTAGAAGACCTATATTGTTCTATTATGTTAATTCATGCACAGTATCATTGCAGTAAGTGAGAAAATAGCCGCTATAATATTCTTTTTGGAAACAAGATGTTGAGCTCATAATGTAAATATTCGACTCGTTCATTCCTGAATACATAACTTTGCCCATTGGAGACCACTCTTAAGCACAGTAGTGTATTCAAATTGACTTAATACTAGAACAGCAAATTATTGTGTACAGAATGAAGAGCTAATAATCATTTTCTAACTATTTAGAGACGCCGGACCTGATTCACGGTTAAGCAGGAGATAAGAAGAAAAGGATTTGCAATTATACGCACCTAAGTTTCAAGGAAACTAACGCCCTTAACACACCCTCATTTTTGTTGTTCTTAACTGACTTAAGAAGGTCATAGTCAGCCTTATCTTTCCGTGCGTATGTAACTTCTTAAGTTGCTAAAGTACGCATGTACTTAGTAAACCGCACCCTGTCTTCCCTATTTAAATGCCCCCACCCATTTTTCTTAATTTCCTTCTTAACTTGGCCTGGCACCCCCCTTCTTAATTATTTCATTATGAACAGTCTTGTAAATCCCTCTTAGGGGATCACCGTTCCTAAACCCTACGTAGATTGTGTAAATAAGGGTACTAAGTATATGATCCCCATTATGCACCAACCCCATTTTAGTTGGGACATGTGCGTAAAAGTGTTAGCCAAGCCCTCACTGTACAATCTGCATACCTCCTACCATGTGTACCTCATGCACCGTTACATTCCTGTCCCACTCTGCTGTCAGATAGCGTTCCATTACAGAACTCAGGATCCGTCAGATCTAGGTCTTACTCATGCGAACTTACACAAAAGTGGATGCTTCCTGGTCCTATATCACTTGTGATAATGAGGAGACCCGGAAATATATGCTAAGAATAACCATAATTATAAAATACCCAACAATGACATTCTACAGTATGATAAATATAAAATCATAATAATCCTATAATAATACTATCATTGAAAAATACATATAATACATATAACGTCAGAACCACAGAAGAGCCCCCAATAACCTGTATATGGCTAAGGGTGGACTAACAGGTCTGCATTCAGCATTTAAATAATGTGTTTATGTCCAATCAAAATACATACATTGCATAGCTTTTATGAGAGATTCTATAAAAAGGAAGTAACGTCACAGCAATGCAGGAGCAGGAAAATGAATGTTTATTCTGGGTTTTCCAGTGCAGATCAGGAGCTGTCCAGAGCTTTGTGGTGCTGAACATCATAACAAGCACAGGGAAAGGGAAAGCTGACAGCTAACAACTCACACGTAGAAACAGTAGAGTACAACATATTTGTATTTCTGTTTCAATGGTGGACATTATGTATATATACCAAAAGAAAAACAGCATCAAGAACTTGACCTGTTTTACACCCTGAAAAAACAGACAAGGAGAATTTCAGCAACTTTACCTTTCAACTCCTATGCTGCTCATTCAATAAAGTTACTTTTGTTTCATCTAGACAACCTTTGCAGAGGACACATCATGTGGCGGCTATTGAAATACATATGAAAAATGAGCACCAACTAGGGATGTAAAATATATGGAGGCTGGGGTGTGAGGGGCCCATCACAGGGGCTATTGTACTGTGTGTAAAAGATAAATAAATAACATGCCACATTTTGCATATTTACAGAGATGTTATTATAGAGAAATATAAATATCATATTCTATTAAAGTGTTATTAATAAGATGTAGCAGGATAAATAAGCATACAGCATCTTAATAATCTTATTTATCTGCATGACAATGTTAAAGGGTTTTTTTTTCGTATACACACACACACACATGTACATATGCACATATTTATATACATATATATGGCTCTTCATGTACGCACACACACACACACACACACACATGTACATATGCACATATTTATATACATAATATATATATATATATATCTGATTGCATTAAAAATATATGGAAATTGTTAACGCTAATATGTGGCACATACCCTTAATGCATCACTATAATTGCATTGTTTTGCATTATAGCAGCATTTAGGCCACCTATAGCCCTCTATAATACAATTGCGGCATTGTTGCACAGAAATTATGTAGCCAGGAGACTCTGTTGTATCCGAGCTACTGCTCAGAATTCAATCCATTCTATCCAAGTTTCCAATAAATGCAGTTTATAACATTAGGGACATAACGGACCTCATACTGATCCAGGCTTATGATCCGAAACCATTTTCCATTCGCATAAGTAGGAAAACACAAGGTAGTCTATAGATCTTGGAAGTCCATCTGCACAAGAGTAGTGTTTGCTTGGATGCATGTATCCTGCAGGTTTCTAAATGCTGCAAAACTGTATCTTTATCTCATGTTATTACAGTGATTGGATTGTTTTTCATAATATCTGTAAGCACAAAATATTTTATTACTAAAGCTATTCCTTTCGATGTTCCTAACACGCACACTAAGGATTAGAGTGACCTTAGAGTCACATTACAATAGATACCCATCTGGGAAGCACACCAAGGTGTACAAGGTCAGATGTGTAATGCTTTCTCTGCTATACTTCTCTTGTCATTTATTTCTAAACAACAATGTCCTATTCCCCACAGAGATCTTATGCTAAGACTGTCTGGAAAGCCCAGAAATCTGATTTGTATATGAGAACACTTTCATTTTTCAAAGCCATTTACACTTTAATATTGGAGGTCATTATTCTAAAATACACAAAATAGCTCAACATAAATCTAGAGGAAATGTTCCACACAAACAAACTGCCATAAATGTGTAACAGCTAATTGTCTCAATCAATTGAGTGACTGTCTTAAATCTTTACATATTATAAATATAATTTATCAGAGAAACATCTCTCCCAGTTTTATGTACATGCTGTACAAGATAGTCATCACTGGCAGCATTTCCTAAGCTGTATTCATATGTTTTAAGAAGAATAAAAGTGCTTAGAAAAAGCTAAATTTATCTAGAGTAATGAGGTTTCAAACAACTTTATTAAACCTGCACAAATACAGTATAGGTCTGGTTCAGAATTGATTGCATAATTGGCAAATATTAATAAATGAAAATATCATATTGCAGCACATTGCAGCATTGTACATAGTGGTCCTAGAGGTGAGGGTGTGGCTTAATAGTGGTTTTATTATCTCCTAATGCTTATTTATATAGTGCCACAAATTGTCCACAGAGCTTTACAGAGAACATTAGACATTCACATCAATCCCTGTCCCTATTGGAGCTACATACTAAGGTCCCTAACACATACACACACTCACTAGGGTTAATTTAGTCAGCAGTTTTTGTTTTTGGTGTGTGGGAGGAAACCGGAGCACCTGATTTCCGGAGCACCTGGAGGAAACCCATGCAGATATAGGGAGAACATACAAACTCCACACAGTCAAGGCCAGGAATCGAACTTAATGTTTAAAGGAAAGACAATAAACCTCATCCAGAGCTTCGCAGCCATCAGTTTTTAGACAAAAGCACAGCGTAAAAACAGGCTCAAAACAGGAGCAAGCACAGAAATTCAACTGCAGTGGTCTCCTTGTACCTTTCTCCCCATCCATGTGCTGTGATATTAAATTGAAAAAAAAGGGTGTTTCACTTATTTATATAGATGCAGTAGCTGTCTAGGGTACTTGTGCTTCTGTGAAAAGCTTACAAAATGTCAGGGGATGATGCAAGTTATAGGCACAGGTCATTATTAATGGGGAAATTGGCATTTTTCTAATAAAAACTGTGAAATTAACATTGAAAACATGTTTCAACTGAATATTATGAATAAATCCATGTTTAAATTTGTTCGCAAAAAATAACACATTTTTTTAATGCAACAATAGCAGTCAAAGGCCGCTACCATGCTCAAGCATTGCTGCAAATGATGTATATATCTTATTTAGGGGTGTTTTCATAGTAATTAATCGCAAAAAAAAAGAAACCATTCAAAACATAGGAAACAGGCTGAGGCCGTACAAGCCACAGCTTCTGTGCATACGGCTCCGTCTGCTGGGGTTAATTGCCTGCACTTTTTCCTTACATCCTCTCCAGAGTTGTATGTTTCAGCAGAATCGCGCAATTCTGGATCTGAAATACGATGCTTGCACATTCCGCTTGTACAAAAACTCTGGATCAGGTCCAATATTGTTTTGATTGTATTTTTCATTTAGTACTATATACTCATGATCGGAGACATACTATAATGCTGTAATACCTGTACATTCCCCTATGTACATGGATTAATTGAATCATTGGGCTGGATCCAGACTTAAGTAAGTGCTTGAAATGAGTTACACCAGGGCTAAACCATGTTGATTGCAGGGGAGTCATATTTCATTTGTTGCAAACAGTATTAGAGTTGAGAGGTGATGTTTCCTATCACAAGTCTAAATAACAGTGTGATAGTAAAGCTGGTCAGTATCTGTGTGCAGTAAGCAATTCAAAATATATCCCTGCCAATGCCATTGTTGCATTACATGAATAACTGGCCTCCACACGCATGTGCAGTAGGAACGCATCGGGTACTTACGCAAACAGTCCACGTAACTACCCTGCTGTTTCTTAATTTATTAATTTAATTTGTAAATATGTGGACAAGATGCATGAAAATTTAGCCCCTGTAATCGTCTCTATATTTTAGCAAATCTTTTAATGAATTTGATATTAAATGAAATTAAATTAAAAAAAATGACACAAACATTTAAGGTGCTATTAAGAGTGTAGTAAATAAGACATAAAAATAATGATTGTTTTTAATAATAAAAGTATTTATCTTTTCTTTAGGCCGGCGCCCCCCCCCTGCACCTAAATGGTGCATGCTGGCAGAGGACATCGCTAAGCTGTCATGTGCTACCCATATATTAGTAAACAGCACTCATAGGGCCTGATCTAGACTTAACGACAGGCAATTTATGTATGCTGCATGTATAAATCTGGCTGTGGTAACACACTGTGCATGCGTCGTAACTCTTATCGTACGTAATTTGGACATAACTCCGTACAATAGGACGTGAAATCCCTACGCAAGCCGTAAACACGCATTGTGGCTGGGGGGAGGCGTTTAAATTGTACAGTATGGGCGGGGTTAGGCACTTACGTATGTCAAGGCATTACGTACAACCAGAGATACGCCAGGAAAAGTTAAGGCTGGGTTCTGAACACGTAAGTCAGCTAAGTTACATACGTGTTAGGGGGAGTGCATTATCCTTAAGCACTTACATAAAGTCCAGCCCATTGTGCTTCTCTGCTGAACATGTAATATTAAATAGAAATAAAGTCCGTGGCACCATTAAACCACAGAAAGTGTCTTTGTTTTCCAAATATGACAGAACTCTTCTACAATGGCATCATCAATGGCAGTTATTGAATGTTCTTCATGGGTCAGTGCTGTAACCTACAATTGTTTGCATGGGAAATTGTATTATTTGTATTTATTGCATTGTAAGTCAACAGAAGGGATGCAGTTAATTGACTGATCCTTTGATGACTGTTCTCCACATTGCTACATGATATTAAAAGATCACATTTAATAGCCTTTTGAGGACAAACTCAGCAGGCCATAATGTATATGCCTCATTGTCCTGTGTCATTATCTCCCAAGGGACGTAGGTCGCTCCTTACTATGGCATGAAGGCCATTTCTTGACAGTGTGCATTGTATTTATGAATATCAAAGGATAAAAGAAACCGAGAATTGATAGGACAGAAAACTGAGGCTATAAGCCAAAGCAGCCTATCAGAAACTTTATATCAGTTCATTTAAAGTCAATAAAATGACAGCATCTGATTGGTTGGTATCATCATATGGTGGACCTGATCCAGACCTCTGTGCATGTTCTTTACATCCCTAAGTCCACACATAATAGGGGAGTGAACTCCCCTCTCAATTATGGGTCCAGAACCCTTCCTTAAGTTCTCTGTACATATCTCTGTCTATCTGAACACAGAACCGTGGAAGTGCCAACCGCCGACCCCTTACCCTCATCTAAATATTTATCCATGTCCCCTTGCGGGGATTAGGCATGCGGATTTTGAGGGAGCCCCCGTCGGACGAATATTCTAGCGTAAGGAACTCGGGCAAGCAATGCGCAAGCAAGCAGCTTGAGGAGATTAATGTTAGACGAAGATCTGGATGAGACCCAGTCTCCCTAAAAGTGTCATACATTAGGGGTTTGACTTTTATTTATTAAATGTGCAATTAACAAACACATGCATATATAAAATAAAAATGTGACGGAAATACGATTAGGAATATATAGCAAAAAAAACAAATATATAAAATAAACAATTGAATTATTGATTTTGTATGACCCTCAAAGACCTCTACTCCATATTGAGTTCTCTATCTTGGCTAAACTCCAACATTTGACCTTTTCTAGAACTTTTCTAGTGCCTGACCTTTGGTAATACAGAAATAAGGTGACTTGTGTAAGGTCATAGATTGTCACTACCGACCAGTGTTGCGTCTTCATCACTTAATATGTGAACAATTTCCCCGCAGCAGACATTTCCCTGCTCAGAAAAAAAACTGCTTGTACAAAATGGCCATATGTGTGTTATTTACAGACACTTGATGTAAACATATTGTTAAGGGAAAAAAAAATGATAGAAATAATGAAGACATTTATTTTGAGTTTCTTCAGTAAAAGCAGAAGGTTAAATGTCCCAGTGGAGGAGATAGAAAACACAGCAGCTTTTGCTCTACAATATGAACCTTGCATAGCGGGAGGCTATGGCCGTGACTGCAGACTAGTCATAGCTGGCTCACAGACAGAAGGACAAGCCCTTTTTTACCTTTAAGCACCTCAGGAGACACAGTTTGTTCCTGAGAAATCAATTGCGATGTGTTAAGTGGCTGTTTGGAGCCAAGCCACGGAAGCAGAATGACTTCTCATGGTGAGAACTGTAACCATAAATCTCAGGTGGAGCAGGTTACACAAAGCCAGACCCTTCCGGCAGGAATAGCGTTAATAATTTTTATCCCTGCCCAGAGAGCGATATGAAATGCCAAGCCTAAACTCAGCTAATAATAGTACTTAAGCCCTATGCCCTTCCCCGTCTCTGCCCATCCCCTGACTCGTGATGGCCTTTTTTTCGTTACAAGAGGTATCATCTTCCATACTTCTCTGTAATTTGGCATACAGACAGAACATTACATCGTCAGCTCCCTCTGTCTCCCTATCATTTAATCTGCCAACGGCTAGAAGAGGATACAATACAGCAGTACAGGGGCCTCCATAAATACACTGAAACACAGTGATATTTGAAATAAAAAAAGGCATTTTTTTTTTCTTTTTGGTTGTTGGAGACTCATCACTCCTCTGAATACAGATTTACAGAAATACAAAGCCAATTTAATGGATTTCTAAGACAATATTACAGGAGGTCAATCACCAGTGAGAAAAATATAGGAACATACAAAGTGTTAAAATATGATAAAAACGTCAGTGAGACTTGACAAGGTAGAGGATCAAAGCTGCTGGTACTATAAATAAGAATTATATAGATATATAGGGTTGTTGAACCACATTGCTGTTCTTTATTGTTTCTTGTTGTCAGAATGGTCAGTATGATGCATATAGCAATTGGTAAGTCCACCATTCAGACATAAACAGCAGAATATACTGTCCCAGGTCCCTGCTAACTAATCTCATAGGTTAATAGGTTCTGATCCAAACCTACTCTGGGGCGCATTTTTACGAAGGGCGTAAGTGTAATAACGGGCCAGATGTTACACTCATGTTACACTGCGAAATTCTGAGTGTATGAACCTTGCTCGTAACACCTTCGTAAATACGCTCAAGGGGGCGTGCCTGCCAAACGAAATCCGTAAATACGCATCGAGGGCGGGGTGAGGCATTTAAATCGTACAGTATGGGTGTGCTAAGCGTTGTAACTATGCAATGAGCTTACGGACGCCCGCGGTTACGATCAGAAAAGTTAGGGTGGGGTTTCCTGGGCGTATGAAGGCAAAACTAAGTGGACCAAGGGGTGTGCCGAGGGGAGTGCATCGTAGGTACGCTGGCGTAAATGAGCGTTTCATGAGCGTAGGTCTGGATCAGGCCCATAGTTCCACAAGCAGCTTGCAGAACTCGGGTGAAGTTATTAGTTTAAGGTCAGGCTCATTGGACCTAATCCAGGCTTCTGTGCGTGTTCTGTAGGTGTGGAGCTATGTAAATCTGCATAGAAGGTGGGAACTCCCCTCTCACTCCTCTCTTTCCAGAAGACTTTGGAAGACTTACACATCCATAAGCCTGCCTTATATTCTCTACAGGGATATCCCTCTGTCTGAAGTGCTTACCACCACGCAGTCACCTTCATCTGCATGCCTATCCTCGTCCCCCATCCCAAACACACACTTTGATCTCCAAGCATTCTGTATGCAAGGAGATCCATTGCACAACATCTGGAACTCACATGCCAAAAATCACCCAACTTTGGAAAATAGCTTGCGAAAGTCTGGTGACCAACAGAGGTTAGGATTGGGTCCATAGAACCATCTCTGGTCACCAGCTGTTAAGCTAGCATCAGTCACCACACCCATAGCAGAAACCAGATATTTATGGTCTCCTTTCCAGCTCTAACTAGCTCTGATTAGACATGAGAGTTCTGTGCGATAGATAGATAGATAGATAGATAGATAGATAGATAGATAGATAGATAGATAGATAGATAG
>WWET01000749.1:163574-179650 GCA_011038615.1 Limnodynastes dumerilii | reverse complement strand
CGGGTCCTGTTCCCAACTGGATACCCCTAACAATAGAATCCCCCACAAGAAATGCAGTCCCTCTCAGGGATTCCTTTTTCTTACCATCTGGTTTCCTCAACACCTCATGCGCTACATTACCTGTTGAAGTGCTCTCCAGGCCTCCAAGTGCTGCATAGGAGTTACGCAAGGGCAGAGGCTGTGCAATGTGTCCTTGCACAACTGGAACCTTCCTGCATGCATTCCTCACCATAGTCCACCCAGTACGTTTCCTGGGAACCCTCTGAGGCAATGGTGGCATCAAAGATGCAGACATCCTGCTTATCTCACCTTGCATCCTAGCTATCTTATCAAGTAAAAAAGACATCCTCTGACAGATGTGGGATTCACATCGGTATGGGAACTACATACTAAGGTCCCTAATACATACATACATACATACATACACACACATACATACAATATACACACACATACATACATACATACATACATACATACATACATATACTGTATACATACAATATACACACACATACATACATATACACACACACGCACACACACACACATACATGCATATACACACACACATATACACACAAACACACACACATATACACACATACAAACACATGCATACATACACACACACACACACATACACACAAGTACATACACACACACACACACACACATACATACACACATACACACACACATGCACACACACACAAATATTTCCCTGGACATGCGCCACCTCATTTCATAATGTCTACTTCCAACAGTAGTCAATTTCAATAACATCCAACAGTATTTCATAAAACTATCTGACAAAGAACTGTCCTGGAAAATAGGATAACTAGAACATTGTATGACTGCTTCCCACGATCACCTATGAATGTTTCATTTCTCTCTGTAGACTGCTACACCATGCAGGTAAAAGGGTTAACAGATCATTGCTCACTTCAGAAGTAAAACATGGCAGTGCTGATGTCGCTCTTGTTGTTGAGGAAAACAAGCTTAGTACAATGACTTATGCTTTGTTGTGAAGCTGTTTGATAATACAAAACACACAATCAATTGGCCGTTGTCATTTTGACTATGGAGATAAATTATTTATAGAGCCCATGAATATGGTGCATTCTCTTTCTGTAAATGGTGTATATAGCTTTTCTGTTATAGTTAAATTCTACTTTTAAACAGATAAAGTTTCCTTTATGTCCTAGTAAGGCTCAAAAACATGAACGTCTTCATCCTATCCAAGCATTTATTAACTATGGACTTAATGCTAAGTTGTGAATATTTTTGGGGTAATTTGTAGGTAATATCCAATGAAAATCAACCTAACACTATTCTGAGCAGTGGCATAAGGTTCATGGGAGCAGGAGGTATGGCTGATATGGCGTCCAGAGAGAGGCCCGTGCCAGCCACCTAAAGGGTCGGAGTAACCGCGCATGTGTAGTAACTTTATTTATGCTATTTACGTTGACTTTACGCACGGAAGTCCATTAGACACGTACTTGTGAATCGCACTTGGAGACATACGTGCGAAGGGGCGTGGTTGAAAACCGTACGGACAAAGTTACGTGAAAGTGGGTGGGGGGGCATTGAAATGACCATTTGAGGGCACGGTTAGTTACATACGCACGTACGTAAGTATGTATTATACGCACGTAAATGCACACATAGAGATAAGGGTGCTTTATGGAGACGCAAGTCACCAAAAACCCGTCTGTGTGAGGGGAGTGTAATGGGTGTTGTCTTGCGCACGTATAGTTGCATACCTTTAACTAACGGATCTGGGAAATGCTTTTTACACTGAACACAGGACTGTGTAAACATGTCCCCACATGGGCCAATGTCCAAACACTCTGCATTGTCACTATCACAAAGTGACGTGCACATAGTTTACATACCACCGAAAAACCTTACTCATAAAACAACATTTCTATGTGTCTTGTGACAAAAAAGTGCATAAAAAGCAAAAAAGTTTGGATTTCAGGAAGTCTTCCAGATCCTAAATAAAAACCTTACATGCCACAGATGAAATAAGCCTCTGGAACATTGATTTCTTAAGTGATTTCTAAGGAAAAGAAATGCTGCTATAGACACCCAGAGTGAGTTTCAGACAGCGGGCCTCGACTGCGCTTGCCTTTTAAACATTATCTGATTAGATCCTGTTGTTTCTCAGTTGCTGAGACAAGGAATTCCTCATCATACTCTGAAACTGCTGACCTGGAGAATTGGAGATCTAGAGGTCCATAGCAGCTATTGCAAATTAAACTCTAGTAAGACACATGACATCTGTAATGGATTTTTATTCTCTTCTCTGTTCAGCAGTGAGATCTAATATATATACCAATATTCTACACATTATGTATGAGTATAGTAATAGCACACAGAGATAGAGAGATATGAGATAGATAGAAAGATAGATGGACTAACGGACAAATAGACATGAAATAAAAGCAAGGGAAAAAATGTTAACCTTTCTAGAACATTGTCCATCATGGTTACTAAAACTCTACAGCTTTCCGTGCACAATGATAGCACACCTGCCCCTAGACTAAACACGCGTACTATCCAGATTCCCCAATGTCCCCATGTTACATGGGCACAGTATGGAGACCTAAAGGCACGATCCATGTGAGGGGAAAGGCATCCTCTCATCCGCACAGGAGTTGAGATATCAGTGCTTTTTTTTGTAAGAAAAAAGGTGCAGGAACTCAACCCTTATCAGGACTTATTAGAGCTTTACGTTTTCAGCAATTATTACAGCCCCATTATAATTTTTTATAATTCTGCCACTTTTGATGTCCAGCCTCCATTGTCTGCCCCTTTAAATTCCAGCTTCCATTGTCTGCCCCTTATGTCCAGTCTCCATGTCTTCTCTTACTTACCTTTGATGTCCTCTCCCGTCCTCCGCGGCACTCCCTCTCTATGTCTGTCCCACGCTTTTTCTCTCGGTCTCATGGTGGTGCGGTACTGGTAATACAGGGCTCCTATGGGAACCAAATGTGTTTCTAGAATGGCAGTGACCGCATAGGTTAGGTCACTGCCATTTACAGTAACAGGTTTGATCCTACATGGCTCCCGTAGGAGCCCTGTATTACCTGTAATGCACATATACAGCAGCACTGGCTTTTAACAAAAAAACAACTTTGTCCCGAGAGTCTGATCTCCCGGGGTAAGTTGTGAGTCAGACGGGACAATCCCCTAAAAGCAGGACTGTCCCACTGTAATGAAAAAGGTGCCGGAACGCTGTTCTGGTGCGTCCGACGACAAAAAAGCACTGGTGGGTATCTTCGGATGATATAGCATAATGGGCCTGATCCAGAACTACGCTTCCCCGCGATTTTCCGCGTGGCGGAGACAAAAATTCGCAGATTTGAACGCGATGCGCATGCGCATCATAGAAAATACGCACATTCACGTAGCGTAATTTTGAATGTATGGGTGATTCACGTATGTCTCAAGTAAATACTTACGTGTGGGCGTGCCAAATTTACGTTCGTCCAAAATACGTCTGCAATACGTGAAGGAGGCGGGGGGTGGTATTTAAAGTGTACAGTATGGGCGTGCTAAGCTGTGTACGTTCACGTAGTCTATACGTCAGTTAGTGGACGTACGCTGTTACGTGCGAAAAAGTTAAGGTAGGGTTTGGGCAGCGTATCTGGACAAAATACGTCCGTGCAAGGGGTGTGCCGAGGGGAGTGTAGCGAACTTACGTGCACGAAAATACTCGATACTCGAATACGCGAATAAACGTACGGCAAACGTAGTTCTGGATCTACCCCAATGTTGTTATTATCATTGCTAAAAAAAATCCTATGTATTCAACATGTTACCTGCTCCTAACAAATCTATAAAAAAAAATATTTAAAAAGTCCCCATTGTTTCCGCTCCTGTTACTTTCTTCTTCCCAGATCTGTCTGCTCTTTCATCTGCTCCTGTGCTTTCTCGCTGCTCCCGGCTTTGTCCTCTGCTCCTGTGTTTCCCTGCTGCTCCGGGCTATGTCCTCTGCTCTTGCGAATTCCCATGCTTGAGACTCTCGTCTCTGCTCCTGTGCTTCCCCACTGCCCATGGCTCTGTCCTCTGCTTCCCTGCTTCTTCTAACTTTCTTCTCTGTTCCTGTGCTTCCTCACTGCTCCTAGTACTTTTCCATGCTCTTATAATTCCCGACTGCTCTTGGCTCTGTCTTCTGCTCCTGTGCTTCCCCACTGCTCCTGGCTCTCTCCTCTGCTCCTGTGCTTCCCCTCTGCTCCCACCTCTGTCCTTTGATGCTATGCTTCCCCACTGCTCCTGGCTCACTCCTCTGCTCCTATGCTTTACCGCTGCTTCTGGTTCTCTCCTCTGCTCCTGTGCTTCCCCTCTGCTCCCACCTCTGTCCTTTGATGCTATACTTCCCCACTGCTCCTGGCTCTCTCCTCTGCTTCTGTGCTTTACCGCTGCTTCTGGCTCTCTCCTCTGCTCCTGTGCTTCCCAGCTGCTCCGGACTCTCTCCTCTGCCCCTGTGCTTCCATGCTGCCCCAGGCTCTGTGAAAAACACAAAGCCCCAGATCTCTTTGCTGACATTTTTTCTGCATATACTGAGAATTTGTCAAATAGCAGGAAATTGGTATTTCATACATTCCAAACGTCCAGTGCTATACTGTGATCTGTATATTGGTTCATAAAAGGCTGCACATTCAGGGGATGACTGCATAAATGTGAGCTTTGTAAAGTCACAGTGTGTGCTAAAGAGATAGACATGCATTTTGCACCAATTACCGCATCAATAATTTGTCACTGTCACCCAGGCTAGACAGGATATTTTTGTGTGGCATCGCTCTCACGCACAATGAAGCTGATCCTAATATCGTTTTGTGCATGTCGATGACTGAGATGAACAGCCCACACTGTAAGTCTGTCTCACAGGAAGATCAAGCAGTATTCTCTAGAAAGTGATGTTTTTCCTACTTTCAATCAGTGACAGTCTTAGAACCTTACATGCTAGCGGCACTAGCCCACCCTCAAAGAATGACCCCCTCTCTCTCTCCTCTATTCTTGGTACTTTGTTTAAACCTTAAACGAGCATCAATGTTTTTGTCATCCCTTAGAACTCTAGCAGCAATTGGCTTCATATGCATTCCTTATTTGTTATGGAATAACTGATCTTCACTGGTTGCCTTGAGACTTGCCACGGACACCAACTGATTCTACAAGACAAGAGGACTGCAGCTTTCACATCTTTAGGTTTACATGTTATGTCATGGGATGGGATCAGTGAATAATGCATGCCAACCCTCAGCATGGCACTTTGAAGACAGGGCACCCTGGTATTCACCTGATTCACACCAAGGCTCACATTTAAGTTTTATGATCTTAATCTGGACACCTGCGATGCTTCAAATGGTGATGTGATTTATGCTGCAATGGAATCTGTATTTGTAAAGCAGTTGCAGTCTTTTACACCATTATATGCTTTTAATATTTTATTCATTAATCCAGAGTTTATGTTACCAGTGGGACTTTAGGTTCACTATGTCTGTGTATTTTCCCCAACAGACTGCAGGAAATGAGTGTGCCTGGTCCATGTGAAATAGCTATTACATTAACACATAATGAAATGTGGATGAGGTGACCCTAAAGGCATCATGATTGCAGTTTTGTTATCTCAGCAATAGATGTAATAATAAATATATGGAGTATTTAGAGATTGCACGTCAGTCTATCACATAAAAGGTCAATGGGGCTGATCTCTCTCTCTCTCTCTTTCTCTCCTGCATGGTCACAAACACATACAATGTACGTGTAATATATTCCAGCATCTATATTATTATCTCATCATAAATTAATTATTATACATTCAAACAAATGCAGTATAGTCTGTATATAACAACAACAACAACAATAATAGTAATAATAATAATAATAGTAATAATAATAATAGTAATAATATAATAATAATAATCATCATCATAATAACAATAATAATAATAATGAACCGGATCCAGATTTATTAGTTGTGCCGGTTTTCCACAATCAGCATGTGCGTATGCGTCTGCTACTAACTTCCTGCACAGATTTGGATCCTCAGGGTTCATATTTCTGATGACGGGACAAGGCAACATCCTTAAGCATGCCCGCATGGTGACGGGTATTTAAGTGGAGCTTAAATGTTAAGGCACGTTCCTCCTGGTGAAAAGCCATAATGTGAGGAGAGTTTTATTCCTTTGCACTTATGCAAATGAGGATTGTGCGGCGTTCCTATAGCATTCCTCCGCAGTCGGACACTATTCATTCCGGATCCGATCCAATAATATTACAAAACCTAGATCTCTATTCTCTTAAGATCTCAATATAACATTGTTTAGATTAGCCTTAATGTGATAATCTTTCAGTACATTTATCTTGAACTAAATAATCAATTTGTTGGACAGAAACAGTATGTAATAAGGCTTTTCTATATGCCAATATATGACTTGTGGTCTACAGGGTTAGCTATTGCAATTGTACATAGATTCATCATCTATTTGCTCTGTCTTAGATGAATACATTGATATTGAATGTTTGAACTTAAAACCCTTCATTTGAATATTGAGTACTTATTTGCAGCTATTGTTTCCCCACTAGAACTAGGTTATCGATCCTAAACTTAAGCAGCTCATGAGGAACCTTCGGCCAAACCACCAGATAAGCTAAACACCTTCATTCATCTCTCCTCCCCGGGAGTCAGTTATGTAGCATTGTACTGGAATGAGCTGTTACTACAGAATCCTTCTGAGCTCAGATGACAGAGCTGGAGGACTATGTGGAAGGAGACACTCAGCTGATTCATCCATAAATACTGTTTTATCTCTTGTATCTGAACAATGGAAGATAAGGCTGGGCCTGGGGTATGTCAAGGTTTAACCATTTCTATCATGCCAGCAAAAGCTTGTCCAAACTGTATCAGAGTCTGAGAGATTGGCTGTTTTTCTTGTCTCAGTAACATGTAATTGTAACATAACAATAAATGGATTCCTCTGATTGGACAGGGTGAGTATGAACAATAGGTGAGCATGCAGCACTTTAGTGCAAGGAGTTGATCTTAGAGCTTGATCCAGCCTATCACTCCCCTCTCTCATGCAGAGTTGGCAGCAGTTATACTGCCATTAGGGAACTTAAAGTTTCCCATGATGGCTCTGCAGTCCGTATGTCCGCTGATCTGCATGGAACTGTTAAACCCAACGCCTGCTGTAAAATTGACATGTTCCCTTATGGACTTTAGGTGGGAGGAGGAAATGGGTGGTCCTGTCAGACAGATCTCCAGGCGCACGCAACTAAGTTCCTTTCACTTGGAGATCCGTTGTGTAACATCTGGCGTGCGCAGTGCCAGAAAATCACCCAACTTCTGTAAGCAGCTAGAAATAAATTACAGGGAACATATTAATTAACAAGATAAGTGGGCTGGGCGGAATCACGACTGGCTGCAAATTCATCATCATCATCATCACTCCACCCTGTCTCTTTCAATCTCCAGTCCTTGAGCTACAAAATATAGGCAAGTAGACTTTTTGGGCCAGATTCAGAGTTGCGTTTTTTTTTTAAAGAACGCAATTATACGTGCGCACGTTGCAAGCCAAACCCACTAACACACAACACTCCCCTCTCACGGCCGTGCTGTCAGTGACTTCCCCCTCCATAGACCACCCTTATCTTCCTGTGTATACTTGCGTGTGTATATGTCCTCCGTACCTGCGATTCTTTATAACCGCGCCCACAAGCGTTCATCTAAATGGCTCCCCCTAACGCCTTTTATGTAAATTTTCCTGTGCATATTTTTACGTCGCCCATCCGTGCGTAAGTCCCCAAGTGCGATTCACATATCCGTAGAATATATCCGCATATTCTACGTTACTTGCGTATATAAAGTTACTACGCATGCACAGTTAAAACGTGCCTAAAAATACGCACGCAACTTCGTGTTAAAACGGATCTGTGAATACGGCCCTTTATGTGTCCCTAAAGGATATATATTAAAATCATTCTCTTCTAAGGTCCTGTGATTCTCATTATTTATACATAGCGAGCATTAATGTTAACTTCTTAGACAGGATTAGTTTGCTGTGTGTTTGCTGCTGTTATTAGAGCTCATTGGAAATTTCACCCCAGGGGACATAAAACACAGCCTGCCTGAGCCTGCCTAGTAATATTCCATGCACAGAGCCCAGGAGAGCAATAGTTTGATGGCCATTTTCCACCATCACAAGACATAATCGAGAGTCCTAGCACTTACAATTATGGCATGCGATAGCATAAAGCAGGAGAGAGATGTGTAATTGGACGCAAGATTAGGAGGACTGTGATTGTGTCAACATTTCATCCTGTTATTTCACTTTTGTAACAGAAAGAAAATATTCCAATTCTCATCAGTAATAACTTATGCAACATTTTCTCTCCTTTACGCTGGAATCCAATCTTGCTCGCTGGTTCCTCTGTGTACAGAGACTTGCATGTACTGCTTACTGACAGTGGAAAGAAAAGAGACACGTGAAGAATCAACACTGTGAGATAGAGTTCAGTGGACAATTGCTTAATTAAACCAGCACATGTCAGATACTGGCAAACGTTTACTATATGACACATTTATAATTATTGCCTCCTCTTGTCCATGGCAGCGTCAGTGATTCCCATCTATAATATGCATAAGAATAAAGTATAATAATAAAGACTAGCAGAACGGTTATGCTTGCTGGGACGTCACTGGCCACTGTATGCTTCAGTTTGTATTCTGTGTTTTGTAGTGAGCGTTTTCTTTTAAGTAAAAATGTTTAAAGACATACTGTAGTCCTATCCCCAGGGTATAAGATATACGGTTATTTTGTGTTATTTATAAGACTATTAGGCTAAGACTATAAAAGAGAGCATACAAATTATGTCCAGTCAAGCACAATGCAAATACGTTAATAAATAAAAAATATATTAAATAAAATACGCACAAAGTTTCTCAGAAAACTCAGTATATATATATCCTCCAATGCGAGCGACACTCCAAGGGTTGTTTAAATTATAAACAATCAATATTTATATCAATCTATATAAATCTACGTCTATATGAATCTATATCTATATCAATCTACATCTATATCAATCTATATCTATATCGTAACATAATACAACTGACCAATGCTATGCTCTGCGTGGATCTGAGCCCCCCACCCGGGAGAAAGGGGAGGCGTGCAGGGTGTAGGTCCCTGTAGCGAACGGCCACATTTCGAAAAAGGGGTGCTCGCTCCCAGCTAGTTCTGAACAGGCTGGGACATCGATTGCTCATGTCTCAAAGAGGCATTGCAATCGATCCCCGGAGCACTGAACACGGTGCTCTGAAAGGTAAGGCTTCCCATACTCCCTTACCTTAACCCTAAGTCCCCCCTCCAGCAGCCTAACCCTAAGTCCCTGGAGAGGGTTACTCACCTCTGTGGTGGTCTGGTCCGGCGGTGGTGCTGTTTTCAGAAAATGAATGGGTGAGTATTACTCACCCATTCATTAAAAAAAAAATCTGCATTGTTACACATTCGAAATAGGGACAGCCAAAAAGACACTTTCGGCTGTCCCTATTTCTGTAACATCGCGGGCAGAGATGTGTAAATTGTACACTAAGGGCTTACATACAATTCAGTATTCTGCACAGAAGAGTTTCCGTGTGGAATACTTAAAGTAGGGTCCAGATGGCGGATCCATAAAAATATATATATATTTTTTTAAATAGCTTTATTATATACATACATGTATAAATAAACAAGGTTAATATGAACGATAGGAGTACAATAAATACATTCATATTATTTGTTTGTGTTATGGCAGAATTTCACACAAATACATTTTGTACATCTAATTTTGGAAAGATCAGTTTATCTTCCTATTTACTTTAATGAGTCATGTATGTAAACTGCCTAAACTTCATAAATTATTAGCACACTGAGGAAGGCTCACAAAAACACCCAAAAATTAGTTTTTTTTCTCTACATTTTTGCCTGTGCGTATCCTACTGGAAGGGTTAAATGAGTATATTAAAGAATCCCCTCTCAAGTAATTACATTTTATTCCCTGCAATGACTGTTTCAATTTAACCACTCTCCTGTCACTTTTCACTTTCCGTCGCAGTACAGAAGCGGCTTGGCAGAAATACGGCAGTACAATTAGTTAGATGTGATATTAAAGATTCAATGGAAATTAAATATTAAAAAGTTATTCCGCTGATCCATGCACAGATCCAATCCATCTGTTGCTATAAACTGAAATAATGCCATATGCTGGCTCAGATGACTGAGTCTACATCATTAGTTTATACACAGTATGTATAGAAATATATATTTACCCTCTCATATGTACTCTAATGCTTTCCCTGCAGTTAGAAATTACCAGGGGACATGAACCGTGGCTGTTTGGGTTGTCATGTGGTGCAAATAGCTATATAACCCTAATTAAATCTTAATAAGAATATTTACAGAGATGAATGCAGTGCCCCAAATAGGTTAATAGTTAAAATGGCAAGTCATGTGTAAAAAAAACCTCATTTGTTGTTTATTAAAAGGTTAGAAAATTCATGTGGTGATTTTCAGTTCAGGTCTATGGTGCATACAATCATTTAGAATGTTCACAGTTTTATGAGCCTATACATTATAAACAATGATATATATAAAACAAATCCTCAGGATACAAACTTTCGGAATGAAAGTGTTTCTGGTGGAGAGGCGAGACTGGGCAGGATGGATGCAGTGTGTATGCAGGGATGATGGGGGGGCAGTATTTAAATAGTACAGTAAAGGTTTGGTTAACACGGTACATTTTTTTAAGTTAGTAATATTAAATTATGTAATGGTTTTTAAATTCTATAGACCGTATTCACAAATACGTTTTCACGTGGAGTTCAGTGCGTATTTTTAGGTAAGTTTAAGCTGCGCATGTGTAGTAATTTTATTTGCATAAGTTACCTAGAATATACGCACCAAAGTGTGAATCGCACTTGCGACATATGTACGGAGGGGCGGGGTTGAAATGCGCACCTGAAAAGTTACGTGAAAGAGGGTGGGGGGGTTATTTAAATGAGACTTTAAGGACGCGGTTACATAGAATCGCACGTACGGCATACATATGCGCACGTAAGTACACGCGTAAAGTTAGAGGTGGTCTATGTATGGAGGCGTAATTCCATGAGAGGGGAGTGTCGGGGGTGTTGGCTTGCTGCGTGCGTGCGTGCGTATAATTGCATACTCTTAAAAAACGGATCTGTGAATACGGCTCTATATTATTAATTAGGAATACATAAGTGACAGCAACATAAATAAGTTATTTTAAAAAGTAAAACACGCCAGCTTGTTTACACCTATCTGCCTATCTGCTTCTATTCATCCATTTCAATGTTTCTAAAGCAGAACTCTGGATAGGACGTACACGTCAACAGCATAACTGCACCAAAACTCTGGATCCAATTCAATCGGTTACATGGGAAACAGCACAGCCATTATTGTATGATAAATGGTAGAATGTATTCATGATGTACACTATCAAAACCTGATACTGATAGAGGTCTCGTTATGTAGGTCCATGGGGTACCTATTCTTAATTGAACCCTAGCTAGAATGCCAGGTCACTTGGTGTAACGCAGCTTGTAGACAGCCCATTTCTTGATAACCCTAGACAGCAGTAATGTAACAATGAAGTTATCTTAGCATTATTGGGAATATGAAGTAGTCAGCAAATATGAACTATATGGCAGGAGGTTATAACCCCACTTAGATTATCTATGTAGCTCCTCAACATGATAAAGTGGAGCATTGGGTGGAATCCCATTACTGTGGTGCATAACTGATAAAAATGTAAATTCAGGCTTTTAGTGGTTGGGATAGATTCAATAATAATCAGTTTACTGACAAGTATTATGCTAATTAAGAGCCGGGAAACTCTACTAATTGTGGCATTGTTATGACAAGGTTACAAGGAAAGCATATAGGAAAATATTTCTTGTATTCACAGAAGTACATGCAAAAAAAGGAAACTGAAAGCACGTTATAGAGTAAGAAAGATTAGAGCATACCCCTTCCTCTCCCTAGAGATTATTCTCTTACCTAGTTGTGTCCTTCACACACTGAACACACGGTACTGTTTGTGCTCATTAAATGAAAGCACTTTGAACCAGAACATCTGCAATTCGTCTTTAAGATGGTACGAGAGTAACGTGAGCAGCCGGCAAAAAGAAGAGGCGGAAGCCTATAGCAGGTTATACAGGGCACCGAGATTTTACATCATTATCCTGAGAACGTTTCACGGAAACCTTTTTTGAATTGTTAAGAAAAGGAAAACTGTGGAAATATGTGCACGGTAATAAAAAAAATATTCCAAGGATAGCTAGAGAAATAGACTGAATTCACGGCAGGTCATTCATTTATTACCTCACGAGCAGGTAGGATGGAGAACTGCGCTCACTTATAGGCGCAAAAGTTTCTGGGATGGACGCAATATGTTTGCAAGATTTAGGGCTCTATTTATAGAGCATCCTGTAAATCTGATGAATGATAGTGCTCCAGGCTGGCTTATCATGGCAGCGAGCCTGGACACTTCCTTCACCCGATTTATAGAGATGCCCCTTCGTTGAGTAGGACCTCGATGTCCCGCGATAGGAGGGGCAGCAACGTCAGAGCTTCATTCGTTAATGTAGTTCCAAAGATGCAGTAAAATTGTCACGCATGCGCCGTACGCACTCGGCACATGCGCAGACGGAAGAGACCTTTGCAAAAGAAATGCATGAAGGAATCAGCATGATTCCCTATGCGACTTACCCCTCTTGTGCACCAATCAAATTATTTGGTGGGAGGAGTTTAGCGCACTATTTGCAGGGAGTGATAGAAAACTCCCTGCACACAGCTCCTGACGCCAGCCTGAGCTGGCATTAGGGTTACACTGGGAGTGGAGTGACAAACTCCGCTACCTCATTGCACAAATATGATGAAGTGTTGGCCAACATTATGAAGCTACATGCATCGGCATGGAAACTATAGTTTCCACTGGTGATCCATGATTTGTAGATATGAAAATCTTCATTTTGAAGCAATAGTGGCAATTTTCTGTTAAAAACTGCCACTATCAATTCAAAATGAAGTCTATTAATAGAGCCCTTAGTAAGATGTAAAGCATGCACGGACCACAGCCTCATTGACATGATATGTATATGTGTAGGGGTGGAACAGAGCGTTACTGGATCCCATAGTAGATTTGTGCTCCCTGTCCTAAGATGCTACTCTGGGAATGCTTCCTTGTATCATAGACAACTGTAAAATGTTTAGAGAGTGCCTTCAGAGATGAGTGGAGATCCCAAGAAGAGTGTTATGAGAAGCACATAACACTACAACACTCTGTAGTCCATATCTATTTGCCCCTACACCAATGGCATCTCCACATCAGTCTATATATAGATAAACAACTGTTGAAGTGTTTATTTTCTACAGCAGGCATTGGCAACCATTAATGGTGTTGTGAAACTACAAGACCCATCATGCTCCAGCTATATAGGCATAAGTGATACCTGACAAAGCATAATGGGACTTGTAGTTTCACAACACCTGGCGTACCATAGGCTGTTCTGGATCACATGTCTCCTCCTCAGAACCATCAGAGCCGCACTGTCGCTCTGCATAAAGTCACAGACAGGTCTGCCATTACTGTGTAGTAGGGTTGGGGAAAGGAAACGTATGACCATATTCTGCTGACAAAATTTTTTTATTCAGCTGCTTAATATCTGGAAGGAGAATTATAAACAGCTGTAGTGAGAATGAAAAGATAAAATGTCAGTAAGTGAACGCCATTGCCATACTGTACATTGCTTCACTTCTGTCGCATCTGAGATTCAACACTTTTTCTTTCTTCACATTAAAAAGGAAGTTATCATCATGGGAACATTAAACAGAAATTAACAAAATGAATTTCCAGGGAAAACACAATCTGGTCTATTACAGATATACAAACATATTTGCAAACACCGCAGGGGTTCACACACACACACACACACACACACACTCATACATACACACACACATACATACACACACACACTCACACATACACCCATAAACCTGCTCCTCTAAGATGTGACCAGAGACACACACGATCACCAAGCAAACACATTCACACTCCCCCCAGGACGCCGTCACCTGCTGATATAAGACAATGCGCTTCACTTACGCAGCCATTTGAAACCTTATATATCACTTTATCCACATTGAGTGTAATAAAGCGCTAGACTGATATTCAAGGCTAAGGCGCAAGCACATTAAGGACGACTGTCATGGTTCATATTGAGTTCAATTTCATTGGGTTTTATATTATACCCTGCAGCAATATCAGTATATGGTAATCAAGGAGCTGGGGACGAGGTATTTTTCAGTCCGCCGATGCTCTGCTGTACAAGCTGGAATGCATTCACGCTTTCTGAAATGTTCTCGCTTTTATAGTCACTCCCCAGAAAATGGATAGCATCTAACACAATCAGAAATGAAATTATGGCTCTCATGTGTCAGCTGTTGAAAGGCCGCATCCATTAAGCATTGCTAAAGTCGTAGAACGGGTTAAATAAATGCATTTTTCCCCCGCTCTGAATACACAGCTACTGTATAATTTTGCTTTCACTCTACTTGAAACAATAATAAATATGTGAAGCTAAATTAAAAGCTTACAGGAGATTTAACTCATTCCTAAGGACAGTGGATAAAACAGAGGGTCCCTTAGGTCCCACCTCTCAAGATTGGAGCTGGAAGCTGCTGTAGACAGAATGTCCTATCTTTATTACACAAAGAAACATGACAAAAAGTACACTGCAGACACAGTGTTATAACAGGCAACACAAGCGCTTTAAGTTCAAGGTATCAGCAAAGCCATTCTATCATTCTTCATAGATCTATGCGTTTCTAGTAATGTGTTGATTTCAAATGAGTTCAAGGCATTTTTCTTTAGCATAAATATGACTTCCTGCTGTGATTGCAGAGGCTAATATTATGTTATTATTATGCTTCAATTATGTTTCAAGGCGTAGCGTAATTTCTATGCACTCCCCTAGGCACTCCCATCGGTAGTACGTAATTTTGCCATTTCAGACTGCATTTCGCAATCTATGTAAGTAAAAGATACATAGATTACGTTAAAAAATGACTATGCATGCGCAGTAGTAAAAATCGCTAAACACCGGACGTACATGTTATACGTCCGGTACTGTGAATACGGGCCTTAGGTTGAGGGGTGTTTGGGTTAGCTAGAGGAGGAGGGTGGAGTTAGGTCTGGGGAGGGGTTAGTGAGGTTATAAAAAGGGCAGTAGACAGGAAGTGAGGTTTAGAGTGAGTGTAAAGATCTGGGACTATCAGTAGGAAACGCATTTTTTGTTTGTTTATGGTGTTAATCTGCTAGCTGTTTAAGAAGCTGTATAATAACTATCATTTCGTAATTTCACTTAAAAGAGAAATTGCTTTAGGAAATCACTGCTTTATAGAGATCTCAATCGAACAGAGACAGGATTTTTTGAATTTTTTAATATATTTTTTTGTAGAAGAAAAGTCTTATATATTAGCGCTTTATATTATAAATATGTTTTTGGGTGTGGAGGCAGTTTTTTTTGGGAGCGCTTGGACGTAGGACCTGATTCAGAGTATCGCATCCATGTGAAATTCACACGGATGCAATGCTTTTTAAAGGCACTGCGCATGCGCAAAATGTTTATTCTTTATTTATGGGCTTATGTGGCAGTGTTTTTTCTTTATTTATGGGTTTATGTGGCACTGTTTATTCTTTAATTATGGGTTTATGTGGCACTGTTTATTCTCTAATTATGGGCTTATGTGGCACTGTTTATTCTTTATTTAGGGGCATATGTGGCAGTGTTTTTTGTTAGTTAAGGGGCATTTGTGGAATGTATTTTAGTTAGGGAGCGGGCACTGTATGTTTTTTTTTTAACTAAGTTGCCATGTGTAGGGATTTGGAACAGGGCATGCTGCCGATAGTAGTTCTACAAGCGCTAGCATGCCTTGTCATTCATGGGCATGCTTGTGCCTGTAGTTCTACTATCGGCAGTATGCCCTGTCGGCCGG